>JAHWFO010009248.1:2153922-2165454 GCA_023313115.1 Rhysida immarginata | reverse complement strand
TTCACAAGGAATTTTATCCCATGCTTTTTGAATAGCATATTTTAAGCCTTTTGCATTCTCAAATTGTTTTCCATTTGCGTATACACTTCGTACAAGATCACCCCATAAATTCTCAATTGGATTGAGATCAGGACTGCATGCTGGCCAGTCCAACACAGTCAGTCCTTGATCACAAAACCACTCTTGCGTTGACTTTGCACGGTGGATAGGTGCATTATCTTGTTGAAATACGATGTCTGGATCATTCAATTCATCTCTAAATGGCAACAGGTAATTTCCTAAAATGTCCTGATAATCGTCGGATGTTGATTTCCCTTTGACAAACGCTAAGCTTGGTTTTCCCTTTGCTGAAAAAGCAGCCCAAATTATCACGCTGCCTCCACCTTGAACACGTTTTGAAAGAATTTTTTCTGAACGTCGAAGATCGTGCCAGTAGAAGCGTATGCCATCAGGCCCATCCAGATTAATTTTTTTTTCATCACTGAAGCTGGTATAGTTCCACATTTCACTATTTCCAATATACCGTTTTGCAAATGCCAATTTGTCTTTCATATGTTTTAAAGTTACTTTGGCTTTAACTTCATTTTCGTATACACGTGGTTTTTGGATGCTTGGAGTAGCCTACACGGCGTGTTGTTCTAGATGAAACAGGAAGATTCAGAGATGAAGTGATGCTTGATGATGTTGAACCAGTATCTGATGCCATTCGAAGGATAGCACGCTTGTCTCTTTCTGACACCTTACTGGGTCTTCCAGGACGGCAAACTTTTCCATACTTCTCAGGATTTTGTAGAAAATTATGCACAACAGTCTTTGATCTGTTAATTAATGCTGCAATCTCTCTTTCGCTTGCCCCACAGTTATTATAGGCAATAATTTGAGCTTGCTGTTTGTCAGTTAACTTTGTACCACGTCCCATTGTTCGTTTGCAGTCAAATCACATTGATTCTCTTTTTTTATCAATGATTAAGCAGCCTGCAGTAAAATAAAGCACCAGACATGCAAATTTTTTATGGAAAAATACATTATTCTCAGGGTGGTCCTAAAATTTTGTCCACTGCTTTCTATAGAGATTATTCAAAAAAACTGAATTTTGTCATAACTTTTTTTTATTTTTTTATTTTCACAAATAAACTTATTTATACGTTAAAAAACAGAAAATATTTAAAAAAATTAAACAAAAATATTTTGTGTTTTGTATTTCGACTGGTCCTATTATTATGTCCAGCACTGAACTTAGCCAGTGACATAGAAATATACGTGAAACATACAGGGTGATTCAGTGAATTTCTGACCATTTCACTCGAATGACGTGCATTAGGGATAAACAAGCGAAAGAATATGAGCGCCATATCGAATTTCTAAATAGTTGGAGTTTGTATTGCTGCAACGGCGCTGCATGAAAATCGTATTGTTGAAAAATGGTGCCCGCTTTATCAACAGAGCAGAAATGCAAGGTTGTCGAATGGTATTTCGAGACAAAATCACCTGTAACCGTGCAAAGAAAGTTCCGGAAGGAGTATAAGTGTCGAGACGCACCAGGCAGGCAAGCAATCATGGATTTTGTCGAGCAATTTCGTGCCACTGGATGTGTTAAAGGCAAGAAAAAAGGCGGGAGCGAAGCTCGTGTTCGAACGGCCGAAGTTGTCGAAAATGTTCGCACAAGGTTGGTCGATTCCCCTACCAAAAAATCGGTTCGCCGCCTATCCATTGAAGAAGGGCTGTCGTATACCACGACGTGGCGAATTTTGAGAAAGGATTTACACCTGTTCCCGTATAAGATCCATGTTTATCAGGAGTTAACAGACACTGGAAGACAGAAGCGACAACAATTTGCGATGGAGTTTGGAGCAGAAATGGAAGCCAATCAGGACATTGTGGACAACCTGTGGGTGTCAGATGAGGCCTTCTTCCATCTGTCAGGTGACGTTAATAAACACAACGTTCGTTTACGGGGTTCCCAGCACCCTCATGAGATCCATAAGTCACCTCTCCATCCACGAAAGGTTATGGCTTGGTGCGCGATTTCCAAAAGAGGCATCATTGGTCCGTTCTTTTTTGAGGGCACCGTAACGTCACAGGCTAACCTTAACATGTTGGAAACCTTCTTCATCCCCGAGCTGCGAAGGAGGCGTATACCGCTTCGACATCAATGGTTTCAACAGGATGGGGCTAGGCCTCACACCACTAATGAAGTGCTAGACTTTCTCAATCAGAAATTCGGAAATCGTGTCATTTCAAACAGGTTTCCAGATCGATTCGGGGGTGGCTTTCTTTGGCCCCTTACGAGTCCTGACCTAAACCCATGTGATTTTTATCTCTGGGGGGTTCCTTAAAGACAGCGTGTTCACTACAGCACCAAAAACCGTAGACCAGCTGCGACAAAGCATCGTCGACTGCTTCACCCTTGTGGATGCAGAAATCCTGGATAGAGTTATGAACAACTTCACCATTCGGCTGCGAGCAGTTCAAAACGTTCTTGGTGGCCACATTGAGCATATCATCAAGACTTTTCCATGGGAATGAAAACTCCGAAGTGCCTAAAATATCATACTGAAATGCTAAGTTTGTAAACATTAATGGGTCAATAAATCATAGTACTGAAATGGTCAGAAATTGACTGAATCACCCTGTAGATAAATTTATTTTATTCCGTTTTATTCAAAATAGTTTGAGATCAGGTGATTCAAACATGCATTTATCACTATTTAAAACGGAGCTATGTAAGACTAATCATAGATCAACATGAGGGGAAAAGAACCTAACTGATTTCGAAAAGGGACTTTTGAAACAACGAAGAAGTTGTTGGTGCTCGTCGAGCTGGAGTAACATTGAAGCAACAAAGAAGCACACTGGATTCTTGAAGAGTGCGATATCCAGAGTTGAAAAAAAATGATTCACATTCTTTGACTAACAGGGATAAGTGTGGCTCAAAGACAACAATCATGAGCGGGATCGCTGTCTTTTAAAACGTCTTGTACGGAGAAACAGGGAACAAATAATCAAGGTGCTCCTGACCCATATCTGGCACAACCCTGCACCGGGAATTGAAGCGGATCCAAATCGGCAGTCGCATATCTATAGGAAAATATCTGATGTCTGCAAAGAACATTGAAGTTCTTCTACAATGGTTTCTGGACCGTCGTGGCTGAACACGTAAGACTGGAAGAAGGCTATATAGTATGAGAAGTTCAAGAAAATAATAGTGAAGGTAAAGAAAATCAATTCCCACAGCTTTATTTCGCAGGCACGAATGCGCATTTTGACGGCTCTACCGTCTTCAATAGCGTGTTAAGAAAAAAAAAATCTAAATGGAATTAGATGAAAAAGATGACAAGCCCGGGGAATGCGCATTCGTTCCTGCGTAATAAAATTGTGGGAAGTGTTTTTCTTTTCCCTTATTTACTTTTTTTCTGAAAATTTCAGATACCCACAGTTTTAGGTGACTACCTCGTACGATACAATTAATCGAATCGGGCATTGCAGCTTCTATTTCTTCATTTTCCATATTAACAATATCTTTTGTAAACCACTATAGAAATCATTTTGGGTTTGCAATGTTCGCTCAGTAAAGGTGAACTTGACTAACGTAAGAATACTTTCCAAAAATATTCACTAGCTACTATAACATGTATAGGATTTTCTGTATATAATCTAAAGGGATATTGTCACGTGTCAATCAGCATCCCTCTAAGATTGTGATGCGCTCGAACATCGGTGACGAGCGACGACGTCAGAGATCAGACAATCCGAGAAAATCTCGCGGTAGAACGAGATCATCAGGAGGACAGGAAAACGGTTGGAGAAAGCACGTAGAGGGAGAGAATCTCGACAGGAGACGGCTCCATGCGAAAAATCGTTCCGTGAGGAATCCAAATAATTCGCAAGGGCGAGGGAGAGCCGCTCCCACATGTGCTACGAGCAGGAACGCCGACGGCTACGCGAGCACGGCACGCCATCCGCACGAGGCAGAGTTTCGACGTGAAAATTCGACGCACGCCGAGACGAACGAGCGGCCCAGCGACACGCCCGTAGGAAATGAGACCGTCTGGCTACGAATTCGACACCTCATCGGACCCGCATTAGAGGAACTATTGGGAATATCCACAGCCGAGCCAACTGTCCAGCAAACGAACGTTAATCCCCGTACGACGGAATCAACGAGCGGATTAGCCCGAGAAGCCGAAGGCAACGGAACCACGGACAGCGATTCTTCTCGACGACTGTACTGGCAGGTAGGTGTTGCTGCTTTCAGCCACGTAACGTTATTAAGCTGTGACAGTAATAGACATTCGTTCGGTTAGAATTGTGTTCGTCGACGCCGAACTAGACTCTGACTTTATCACTCCATGGTTGGGAGTCTTCCCCTTTTCCATGTCCCAATATTTTGACATAGGAACAGGAAGAATTTTCCGCCAGCAAACGAACTTTTTGCTGTGTTCCCTACCCGTAACTAATAATCGTTCCCGCCGAACTTCAATTTAATTCTCATGCGAACTCACGTCTTTTAAACGAATTAGCACTGTGGACTCTCACGCTATTCTTTATTCATTCTATTGCATCAACGAGAATTAACTTATCTCGTCGATAGAATCCACTTCTATCAGCCAATTGTGTTTTCTATTTCTATTCCTGCTAAGGAGATATTTACGTCTGAGCGCCGGGGCGAGTAACTACCTGACTCGAGGAGAGTCCCGCTACGCCAGTGTGTTCACGAATACATCGTTATAATTTTTGAGTGCTATCTATAATTGCTATTAGTGTAGTGCTATGTACTCGTGTGTGTGTGTGTGTTTGTGATTCTTGTTTATTATCTAATGTGTACCGACATATGATTTTATGTCAAAATGTTAATAATCCTTTTGTGCAATATATGAGAGTACTATTGTGTTTCGATAATATTTTATCATAAGCCTTTGAAGTGCAAAAGTGATTCTAGTGTTCTGTGCATGTTATTAAATTTCGACAAAGATTATTTGGTGTCTTCATCTCCGAGGTACATTCCGGAGCATCGACCCATTATCGTTCACGTTCGATTGAATTCGGTGTTTTGTGCCCAACTTCTCATTTGCTAAGCGACGTAAATACGAAGCTTCGATTGTCATCGACGAGTGATATTAGCTTCATCAGGCAGCAGCATACTTGTGTTTCCGATTGTTACTTGTCGTCTTGCTACGCAGGTATCATCGCCCTTCAATTCTACTGCCAACGTCGTTATCTATCCATTCCAGCGAGTGCGCATCAAGCTTCACTCCATAACGGATAGACGGCGATTCTATTTCAGCGTCCCCTACCGTTCTTCTCTCCGAACGACTACGCAGCTTACTCTACGGAAAATTCATCGTAGTTCCCGATCCAGGACTTTCTCTATCTCTACCTAATTCGGACTTCCAATCCTGTCTTCATTATTTATAGCCCAACACGTTCCAAAGACATTGATTTTTCGAGCAGATGACAAGATCTATTTTTTGACTCTATTTTATGTTTGTAATTCCACTGCGTGTAAAGAAACTCCGCAAATAAATTCATTTTATTTTTCATATTCCAGATCTTCCCGATCTCGTTCTGTCCTAATTTTGACACGTGACATCTCTATCTGCATTTATATTTGATTATTTGCTCACTAGTCAACTTCAAATTTCCCTCCCTTCCACCACGACTATTTCTCTTTTTGCAACGGTGGAAAAAAAGTCAAACCCAAAACTCTTTAGGCGGTTATGTTATTTAAATTGAATCGATCCCTTTTAAGAGATGAAACACATTTCAAAATGCCGGATATTTTGAAAATATTCTGCGTACTCTGTTTTGCTGATTGCTCAAAGAAAATGTCGAGTAAATATACTTCTTTAATAATCATCCATTTTTGCCTGAAGAAGCATTTTTTGACATCTTGTTGAATGCTTTTCTAAATAATTTCTCCTCAAAGTTTTGTGCTGCCTATTTTGTATTTTTGAATTAGAACTGAATGAAGAGTTCTGAAGAGCAATCGAAAGATTCAACAAAAAATCATCTAATGGAAAAAAAATCGATTTGCTTTCAAAATTCAATAAGGAAACGACAATTTTAAATTTTCAACGAAAAATTTTGTCCTTTTCAGAAGGGCCGTCGAGCCGCTTCTTAACTTCAATTTTTTTATCAGTTGTAAAGTCCTGATTGAAATGACTTTCAAACAGGATTTTAAGATAATAAAGAAATTGCGTATAAAATTTTTAATGTATTAAGCGTCTATATGAAATTTTTAATAATTGGATAAATAAATTTTTAACAATACGTGATTATCGAAAGTGCGAAATTCCAAAGGATTACACGAGGGGGGAAGAGTTTAATCTTTGACTAAAGATTTAGGCTTATAACCGTTCATTTTTACTGAAAGAAGGTTTTGATGACAGTTTGATGAATGCTTTTCAAAATGTTTTCTCGAAGTTTTGCATTGGATATTAGAGATATATCAACAAGAAGGAAGAAGAAGAACAAGATGCGCCATAAAAAAGTATAAACTCTAATTTGTGCCCTAGCACCTTTTCTAGTTGTCGAGTGGAAATATATTACTATATTTGACAAAACTACTTTCTTTGGAATTTCAGTAATTTCATAAATCACGGATGTAGAAGTAAAGAAGGACGAGATAAAAAATTTTAGGATATAATCAGTTAGTAAGAGTTATCAAAATATTCTAGTTTGATTTTAATAATATAAAAAGATGGCCCTAACTTAATGTGTCTCATTGGCGTATCAAGGTGTCATGGTAAAGAGAACATGCATTTACGCCTCTAGTGCGAAGGAACTCGAGTAATAGATATAAACAGTCGAGACCTACCATTAATGGTGTTTGTAACAGTTGACCCTAGTTAGGGATTTGGTCTATGTATAGATCTGGAAGACAAGCACTTTCATATTCTTTGTCGATAAGTATACTCTTCTCAAAGAAAATGTATTCCATAGAATTTTCCCCCCTTAAAGAAGTATCTGAATCATCTGTCTGGCGGAAACTATTGTATGAGGGTACCCCAGAAAGTAATGCACCACAATTTTTTTCTTCAACAAACTTTTATTGAACACAATGAAACTTATACACACGAAAGAATGATGTTTCTTCTACACTTCGTATTTTTCCACATAATCTCCGTCCCGTTCTATGGGCGAGACACAAGGGGCGTGTATGCCCTGTCGGTACCAATTCTTGTTCTGTTCACGCAGCCATGTCTTCACTGTGCGAATCACATCTTCGTCATCCTCAAAATGTCTTCCACGAATGGCATTCTTCAATGGCCAAAACAAGTGAAAGTCTGAGGGCGCTAGGTCAGGCCTGTAGGTTGGATGTGGTGGTGTGTTCCAAAGTCTTCAAACTGGTGTGAGGGCGAGCGTTATCGTGTTGAAGCAAGCAATCAGCTGGGTTGTTATGGCGTCCAAGTCGCTGGAAGCGTTTCTTGAGTTTGGTTAATATGTTCACATATCCCTCAGAATTAATGGTGCCGCCTCTCGACATCACATCAATGTGTATGACATCATCACATTCCCAAAACACAGCGATCATGACCTTAGCAGCAGAAGCAGTTGCTTTGAATTTTTTCTTCTGTGGAGAGTGCGGATGACGCCATTCCATCGATTGTCGTTTTGTTTCGGGCTCAAAATGGTGCACACAGGTTTCATCAGCTGTCACAATCTGGGACAAGAAGGCTACCCCCTCAGCTTCAAAACGTTGCAGCAACTCAGAAGAAATGTTTTTTCTCAGACCTTTCGTGAAAACGTGAAAACGTTTTTGTGTAATATAGAGCACTGATGATTTCACCCACACTTTCTTTGCTGATTGACAGCTCCAGCGCCAACTGCCGAGTCGTTCTGCGTCGGTCCTGACGAATGAGCGCATCAGCACGCTGCATCTTGTCAGGTGTGAAGCCGAGGATGGCCGCCCCGACCGCGGCAAATCTTGGAACTCCGCCGAACCGCTTTCTGTTGGCCTCATCCTCTGTGCCTAGCGAGTAATCGTACTTCAGTCGACTGCTGATGCTCCATAAACTGCACATAAACGTTTGTGAATGTTTCTAACCGTTTCTTGCTGCGCAGTGAGAAATTCAATGACGACACGCTGCTTGTAATGTACATCACTTGCATACGCCATGTTGTTCCATTGCTGCACGTGCGCTATCTGTCGGAAGAAACGGAAACTTTGCGCGCACACTCCGAAAACTTCAAAGAATGCATATCTCAAATTTCGCATTCGTACTATTTTTAGGGACGGAGAAAAAAATTGTGGTGCATTACTTTCTGGGCTGCCCTCGTATTTATAATTACTAAATTACAATGAAACCTCAATAAGATTTGAAGCTTAAAAATTAAATAATAAAATAACTTGGGTTAAAATAAGGCAATCTTAAAATGAACTTGTTTAAAAAATTAAATAGAAAATTTAATTAGGTTTCATTGTAATTTAGTAATTAAGATTATCCTTCCCTCAACGCTTTATACAATATGATTGCATTTATGGCGTTGGTTATCACATCGAAGATCAGTATCAATTCTGTTTTTTTGGGGTTTTTTTGATGTATGGAGATAGAAAATTTAGCACATGTTGACTTAAGCTACACAACCTTCAGAAACGAAAACTTGGCGCATAAAGCCTTAAGCCTGATCTTTGATGTTGAACAGAGGACATTGTGACCATAGAACATGAGTATGAATTTTATTATGGCATCCAAATTCTTACATATTACTTTCTAGTATCTCTCCTTTCTTATATGTATTGATGATGTCTGGATCTGCTTGAGATCCTTGCACCCTAGACACGATAAAGTTACATTCATCACGCAGAATGTTCAGCTAAGATATCGCAAGGAGTCATCACTTCCGAGCGGTTCACTAACACAAACAATCAGGGGGATTTGAGGCCGCGACCATACGAACTTGAGAACTGGAAAGCCTGTTCAATGAAATTACATAAAATTACTAATTTATTTTATATAATTATTCCATACTTCCTAACCATAATCTTCATAGATAAAACGGTCGATATATTTTGAATTCATCAGTAAGACACAGGATACTTACAAATGATCTCAGAGGGTTTCTTAGGATGTTGTTCAAAAAGTCATGATCCAAATTTTCAAGCATGTCCAGATAGATGTATCCTGTTACAGTTTCTTACGGGAAGAAAATCAGGTCCTAAATTTAAAATTTAAAATTATTATTATTAATTAATTATTAAATTAAAAATTAATAACTATTTGAATTATTAAATAAAAACTTATTTAAATTCAAATAAAACATCTGCTCCTCTTACATAACCAAAGTTTCATCACTGCAATGGTAATAGAATGACTGCAAGAAATTCACAAAACCGCTCTAATAATTTGAAAAGACCCTCTATATCCAGTGAAATTTCCTTACAGAAAGGAAATCGTTTTATTTCTATACATCTTCGACTATTAACAATCACTGCTCTTTGATCTTTATTTTAATTGACTGTACAGTCGGTAAATGTCGTTCTACCTTTTCTGGAATAGTTTAAATGTCCCGAGAAATGCTAGATGGGTGTGCTATTATTTTTTAAACTTCTGTATATGTTCAATGTTGGCTTGTAAATATTTTTTGGATAGGAGACATAATTTTATAGAAATTATTTCCATAATAGAATATGTGATCCTTTTAATTTGTTTATTTTCTAGTGAAAGGAAGTGAATCGATGGGGGTAGTTCTATGCAGCCCGTCACGTCTGCCTGCCAAGTGCGTTGGTTGTCTGTCGTCGCTGTCGCCGTCTCCTTCCGTACACCCTGTTAACGAACTCACCGACAAAAAAGTTCCTGTGGAAGAAGAGGAAAAAGTGAATGCCAACAATCACGTAGTCGAGCAAACGATAACCGATGTTGAGCCTCCACCGCCGCCCAGTCCCACCGAACCATTGACGAGCTCTCCGAATCCAGAAGCGAAAACAATCCGGAATACAGCTGAAACGAATCTGAAACACTGTGTTCCAGAAGATTTGTCGGAAATAGACAAACACGTGATAGAACTTTTGAATAGAGTGACTTCAGATATGGAAGATGACTCGGAATCTTCTCCCAATGAAGAACTTTTAGCGTTGGCAGATGATGATGATGATGCGGTAGAGAAGCGGCCGAGTTCCTTTCGTAAAGCTAGAGATTTGAAAGTCATTCCGGAAATAACGGAAGAATCTGACGGCAATCGTTCTCCTTCTGTAACAGAACCTCAAAACAACACTGAGAAGATACATTCAGATAATATGGATATTACAGGAGACCCTACAGAAGGGAAGAATGAGTCAAAATTGACGGACGACGAATCATCTTCGTCCTTCACCCGGGAGAGGACACCGCCTGTAACCAAGGCCAAGAGACGGCGACGCCGCGCACGTGGAGGCGGTGTTCAGTCTGTAGAACTCATTGTCAACGGCATCAAGTTCACCATCTATCGCATAGAGGATCCCTTTGCAGGCCCAAAACGTAAGTCTCATGCATTTTACAAATTAAGAAATTATAATGTGCAAAAACCTAATATCAAACAATGTTTATCAGTTGTTTTGTTGCTTCAGATACGTTCGAGGTGCGATCAAAAAGTTTCGGGACTGGTTCATTTAAAGAGAAAGTACTTTATTTAAATACATTTACACAGTGCCCCTTTCAAAATAGTCCCCTTGCGAAGGCATACAATGAGTCCAGCGTTCCTGCCACTTCAGGAATGTGTCCTGGAAGTCTTTATGTTGAAACGAGTCAAGCAATTTCTGCGAATTGCACTGGATCTGGTCAATCGTATCAAAACGACGACCTTTCAACTGGATCTTCATTTTCGGAAAGAGGGCAAAGTCTGCAAGAGTCAAATCTGGCGAGTAGGGTAGGTGTGGAAGCGAAATCTTGTTGTTTTTTCGCAAGAGCTCAGGTGTGGGTAGCATTGTCGTGGTGAGGCATCCATTTTTTTTACGCCACAGATCTGGTTGCTTTCGCGGAACGTCCAGCCTCAGATTGCTCGTTGCTCGAATTTGCTCGTTCTCAAATTAAATGTCCGCGACAAAATCGCAGATGACCTCACATACGTACTCACAATAGCAGTATTTTCTCAGTTTCCAATGCTCATGAAACAAAATCTTTTGAAAAGCTGAATTATGACTGTTAGGGCTATAATTTACTGTATTTGTGGACTTGTGCTGCCATTTTGTTGACGAGATGCGCAACCAGTCCTGGAACTTTTTGATCGCACCTCGTATTTCTAGAATTTATAAATTTTAAAAATATGATATATATTTTCTAAAACATTGTTGCAATTTTATAGAACGATTTTAGTTATAGGAGGTTAATATAAAAAATGAACGATTTGAATGTTTTGTCGAAGAAAAAGTCTTACTGACATAGTCAAAAATATTTACAATTTTTTGTATCTGACTTTAATTTTGTATGACTAATAAAACATGTGATATAAACATATAATTTCCTTACTTTATTGTAAAAATAATTGATGTCTTAATTGATGTCCAAATTGATATGAGTTTTTCTGATGATTTTTCCACTGATAAAACAATTTTTA
>JAHWFO010009248.1:2109406-2127910 GCA_023313115.1 Rhysida immarginata | reverse complement strand
TGTCTTGTCTCTGTTTGAGTGGTCTGCGGCAACACTTTGCCAGTATCTTTTAACATATTCATTAGGTTACCCAGATACCTTTGAATTTTAACCAATTCGTCGTGGTCAGCAATAGAAGCAGAAGCAACCGCAGCAAAAGTTCTTCCTTCAGCTACTTTGGAAGTTCTATTCCTTTTAACTAGTGGGTATTTGGGACACTTAGTATAACTCGATGTGTGCTGGCCTTCACATCGAATACATTTAGGAGGGTCTTTACCTTTTATATTGGCGCAGTCCCTTGACTGATGGTCGCCCGCGCACTTGTTGCAACGTGGTGATTCGGTGCAGCCCTGGGACACGTGCCCAAAACGTAAGCAATTGTAACATTGTAAGGGCTTCTTGTTGCCCCTAAACAATTCAACAGTTACAGCAAGTGAACCAATGCGCTTTAAGTTTACGAAATATTTATTGTGCTCAGTATTTTGTAGGAGGACTAGGACCATTGGCATCTCAACTGCACCATTTGCTTTTTTGAGTCTAACTGCCTTATCGGGGAAGTAGTTAGCGTTTCTAAGGTCTGCGCAAAAAATCTTCCATGTCATAGGTTGTATCCACATTACGGACAACGTATTTTAACAGCTTCTCAGACTTGAGCTGATGATGCTGGATTTTAAGCACACCATTCATTTTAATTCCTGATACGAGGGCTTTGTGCGTTTCCTCATCATGGCATTTTATCTTGATAGTGTCTGAGCGTCCGGTATGTGCAGTAATCTTATCTAACGTTACGTGATTTTTAAACTCATTTAGCACTTCTTAATCGGTTTTCCGTGATGTCTAACGATAATAGGGGAAATATAGCTAGCTTTCTTTTCACTTACCTTAATCTGGGAATTTTCTGTCCTCGTCCCCCTTCTGGGTTTTTTATTACGAACAACTGGCCAGGCACTGTCTTCCACTTTTCCATCACTTCCGTCAGAATGGCTTCTTTTGTTGCCACCGTTTGCCGAACATTTATGTTCATCATTTGTATCCATGGATTCCAGTCCATGCACTTTGTTATCAATGGAGATAGGTTGAAAATTTTCTCTTACCTTATTTTCTTCTTTGGAGTTTCCCGCCTTTGGAGTCCCTTACAAGCTGTTATATAGAAAACAGTAGCCAATTAAACAAATTTAACAAAATCATTAAAAACAAACAAAAAGTTAGAAACTTAAACAGGGATATGATTGGCTCGTCGTCCTTGGTCGTCATTTGCTGGTCATCATCGGTTCGGGTATTTCTGCTATTGGTCAGTTGCGTTAGGCTGATCAGTTTTCCAATGTTTCTCAGCTGGGTAACATTCACTGGGCCTCCATCACTGTTCGGAAGTCTTGCGGGGTCTTCGCAGCTGATCGCGTAGGACTCCAAAAAGTTCAGGAGTCTAGGGTCTCTTGTGCTGTGCAGGATGTCGAAATTTTCTCGTCGAAATCATGTTTCTGGTCCAAGATATGGTCCGCAAATCTATATATACCGTATTTACCGTTCCTTATATAAGTCAGATGTTCATTAATTCGTGTGAGCACAGCTCTCCGCGACTGCCCATAGTACACTGCCTCACCTTTGGCGCAAGAAAGTTTGTAAACACCTGGTCGATTTTCTGTTGGTATCACATCTTTGGGGTTCCCCAGTCGTCTTCCCAAAGTGTCCGTGCTTCTGTAGGTTATCTCCAGACCAAATTCCTTAGCTATCTTGTCCATACCTCTATTAAGTTGCCGGTTATACGGTAATATCAATCTCGCTTCTGTTTTCTTATTTGCCTTTAGTGTGGTGATTTCTTTTACTGCTAATTTTCGTTTTATCTTCTTTGTGATGCTGTCAACTATCGTTTCTTGGAATCCATTTTGTATAGGAAATTCTTTTATAGTTTTGATTTCTTTCATCTTGTTTTCAGCATTCAGAGGAATCGTATGGGCTCTGTACACCATGTGCCTGAAGACCGCAAGTTTGTGTTGGTGACAGTGATTGGAGCTATTTCTAATATAATTAGTTGCGAAATTCTTTTTTCGGTAGATGTCGAAGTCCAGCTTTTGGTCATTCCGGGATATCCTGAGGTCCAAGAAAGGATGCTATTGTCTTCTAATTCCATGATGAAGTTGATATTCTGGCACAATTATATAAAAACTGCTCTATGTTTTCATCGGCGTTAAAAATTGCAAAAATATCATCTAAAAGAACTGTTCATCTTATGGGATATGGAAACCGAAGGCCTGTTCGCACACATTTGCTGTTTGAAGGGTAACAAGAGAAAACGTCTCTAATTTGCACATGAGCACAAGGATCAGAATTCCATATTTGGAAACAAGTTAAGAGGGAGAATTGGAAAGTAACGGGGATTTGCGTTTCATAAATTAATTACAATCATTCAGAGCAAACCAAATTATACAGGGTGATTCAGTCAATTGCGTACGATTTTAATGGGTTATTACTCAGAAACTAGTAAATATAGGAATGTCATATAGACGGGGTGCGTGTTTACAAACATTAGCTTACTTTGTGTCTAGACGTATTTCCGCTTTCGTAATAACTGTGCTTCTAGCGTTGGCTTTTAATAAAAGTTGACATTATTCAGATTGACTGCCTAGTGCCGCGATTTATCATTAATTTATTATTGAGTCGGAAATTATAAAACGGTACACGGAAATCGATGAAACGTTACTTTACTAAATAATTTTGCCTTTTATGAATTAATTGAACCGGGAGGAACACTACATGGCATTTTTGTTGGTTAAATTGTTCGTTTTTTACTCTTGTCTGCCTCAGAAATTCTATGCTCGGAAGTGAATGAAGGCACAGAAAGTGGTGCATGCGCATAGCTATTTCCTGCGCACCCCGTCTATAGATCTTACAATACACATTACACATTAGAATTTCACACCTCATGGACAACATGATCAATTGTGGTCCATTCATCTGTACAACACGACGAAGCCGGAGGATGAAGTTTTGCAGCATTGCGCCTCGCATCTACGAGGGGAGTTCAATAAGCTGGTAGGCAGCGTTATGGTTTAGGGTATGTTTTTCTGGTATGCTTTGGGCCTTTTAATTCCTGTTGATCAACGTCTGAATCGTACTACATATCTCAATATCGTTGCTGATCAAGTTCAATCTATCATGTTGATGGTTTATTAGGAGCTTTAGCATAAAAGCTACGAGGGGAGTTCAATAAGTAATGCAACACATTTTTTTTCTCGGCCAATTTTGGTTGAAAAAAC
Source organism: Rhysida immarginata (assembly GCA_023313115.1). NCBI lineage: Eukaryota > Metazoa > Arthropoda > Chilopoda > Scolopendromorpha > Scolopendridae > Rhysida > Rhysida immarginata. The sequence continues at coordinate 2,124,677 of JAHWFO010009248.1, read as the reverse complement.
TGGACATTTCTTGTGGAACATTTTCAAACATTTCCGCTTCGTCTCGTATAGTTTCATTGACGTCCGATATGTGACAGCGCTATAGTGAGCTGTTAAAGTGGCGTCTACAATGGAGGTGCGTTCCAAACAACGGGCAGTGATTGAGTTTCTTTTGGCGGAAAACCAGGGCATCTCAGATATTCATAGGCGCTTGCAGAATATCTACGGTGATCTGGCAGTGGACAAAAGCACGGTGAGTCCTTGGGAAAAGCGTGTGTCATCATCGCCGCAAGGTCAAGCAAAACTGTCTGATCTCCCGCGAGCTGGCCGGCCGTGCACAGCTCTGACTCCTGCAATGTCGGAACATGCGAGCACTCTCATTCGAGCAGATCGACGGATTTTCATCTGTTTGGCCCAATGAAGAACGCAATCCTTTGGACGCACTACGCGGTGATGAAGCAGCTATTGATGCAGCATGACGTTGGCTCCGACATCAACCAGTGGAATGGTACCGTGCAGGTGTATAGGCCCTCACTTCAAGGTGGTGTAAAGCCGTAGCATTGAATGGAGATTACGTTGAAAAATAGTGTTGTGTCGCTAAAAGATTGGAGAATAACATGGTGTATTTGAATGCTGAATAAAACAACCCCCTTTTTCAGAAAAAAATGTGTTGCATTACTTATTGAATTCCCCTCGTACATATAAGAATGCGCCCTTGGTCTGTACGTTTATCCGGCCGTCCGCCGTTTGCACGATAACTTGAAAACGGATTAACTTTTTCAAATTCTGTTTTCAGAAATATGACCATCAAAGTCTTAGCTCGGCCGTATCAACTTTTCAGAATTTTTCGTGGACCCCTTCAAGTCGAATTCACGTGCTAAAACCACTGAGTGTAAAGAATACAAGGATAACTGCTTGTCATATAACAATCGATTTGTCAAGAAGGAATACATTGTTACTTTCTGTTCAACTTCTAAGCATTACTGACATCGGCGCGGGCACGTGAAATCGCTTTGTCGACGCACGATTGCTCAAGTGCTCATAATCTATACAGGGTGTTTTTGAATTGAGTACAGATTTTTTGGGAGATGATAGAAGAGGTCCTTAGAAGTATTTTTTGTCATATGAACATGGGGTCCCCGCAGCTCCGTTTACTTACAATACTGCATTGAACAATCAAATGACACCGGGACGCAGTGTGCGTTGGTAGGCCTAGATTATTTTATTTTTAACAATTAACACAAGCAATCTACTGTATGACTTTTACAGTAATTGTTCGAAATGACCGCCATTTGCTTCATAGCACAATTCGCAACGCCTTATGATGGATTGATGTCTGCATAATCATTCCATGTAAAACGATTCATACTGTTTGTTTAACTTTACAAATCTTTACCTACTGCTTTCCCAAAATGCGATTAGTTCATTTACATATGGACTAATCGTATTTTACAAAGGGATTGGATACCATGGAATCTCCTTGACGAAGTTTGTCCTAAGACTTTTCAACAAACAAGCACGTGCACCTTGAAATTTCTTTGCAAACAATTACTTTAAAAGTTATTACAGTAGATTGCTTGTGTTAATTGTTAAAAATAAAATAATCTAGGCCTACCAACGCACTCTGCGTCCCGGTGTCATTTGATTGTTCAATGCAGTATTGTAAGTAAACGGAGCTGCGGGGACCCCATGTTCATATGACAAAAAATACTTCTAAGGACCTCTTCTATCATCTCCCAAAAAATCTGTACTCAATTCAAAAACACCCTGCATTATTCAGTAGCGGAAGAATGGAGCTACTTATTGGTTTTATAATGTCAATCCGTCCCCTTCATAATTTCTATATTTTTTGAGGTAGAAGGTTGAAATTCGGAATGTAGCTTACTATGGGCATGTCCATCTGCACTATTTAGTTTGGTTTTGATTGGTACAATGAGGTCGGAATTACTGGGGTGGGATTCAGAGAGGACAACATATCTATGTGCTATTTAGGCACGTAAAGGCGTGAAATTCAGTATCCAGATTCCTCTAGGCAAGATCTACATTACTATGAAGTTTAGGCCCAATTGTTCTAGTGGGGTCGGATTTACGGAAGTGGCAGTCACTTGGTCGTTAGAACTATGGCAACATATGGCATGTGAAATACGTTCGGAAATGATGAGAAAGGAAAGAAGATATGATGTTTTTTACATTTCCTACATATTACGTTCGAGAAAATCAAGTTTTTTGATTAAAAAACTTGGGGAGAGGTAAAATGTGCAGACAAAGAGGCTAAAAATAGATGACTGCAGGATCTGCCTTACCCTATATGTATAAATGTATCTCTGCTTCACTGCTAAAGCTCCTCCTTGGAATGTTTACAAGATTTTATTTGCATATGTTGTCATTAATTGTTTCAATTAATGTATAGGAGATTGCTATTGCGCCACCTATCGGCGACTTTTTGATAACAATTTTTATTTACTTAATAAATGGTGAGATCATCATTTCCATTGTGTGTTCTTCGAGTTTCGTGTCATTTGTGTCAGTATAACGCCCTCTACAGTGTCACGTGAAGATGAATAGCAAAGCAAGTATGCGCAGTGGAATGTGAGATCACTTAGACAGGAGACGGTATTAAATATATATAACAAATGTTTATTGAAAATCTTAATGAATAAAGTAAGAATAGAAAACTAGTCGTAGAGCCTTATCTTAAGTCACTAAAGTTCACAATGGAAACATACCATAAATCAAACAACTTACTCTAAGCTTAAATTCCAAATGCGTAATTTCTTAGCCAAAGCTAGTTACAGCTTATTCAATACAAAGTTGCCTACATACCGTTTTGTAAGCGTTGCTTACGAAAATCACCAAACATAAGCTAAATACTAAGTATGACTTAGAATTACTAATGCCTAAAATTATCAATATCCAACGATATCACCTACACATCTCGAGTAATAGAGATTTGATAACAGAACGTAATACCAGTCCAAGTCCGGAACACAATATGAAAGACAATTCATTTTATCCTACTATGCACAATCATATAATAGTCATTTGATACACCTAAGCAACATGTATAAAGTCCGTATATGGAAAGTCACAAGAATATAACACACAAATGCGTTTATACTGACATACGTATTAAAAGCTCGGGTCACAATCTTAGATATGGTGAATAAAGTCTTAAACTGTAATCTTACGTGCGAAGTAATTTAATTCAATAACAAGAACAGCTAAGGAAAAAAAACATGCGTTGTTAGACACTAGCACGCTAACTTCTTCCCACAAGCATATAATAGAAATATGACTATATGGCCCATCTAACTTCTCTCCCTTTTTTTTTAGACAAGAAGGAACTCACATCTAACGTTGTAGCGCACTCGTTTACGTGGAAATTACTTGCTTACCAACTTCCGACGAAACGGCCCTTCACACTACACATGAAATAGCATAGAGACAGTGTACAATTAGAGACGAGCACTTTTCACCAAAAATTAATTATCGTCGGCACTTCGGCAGCTCAGAAGAACGGGAACACAAATTAAGAGCGTAAGCCAAACATTTATTAAGATCGAGGGCGAATTACGTACGTGAATCCGCATCCACGGTCTACGTACGCCGTAAGATCAAACGGCCACAAGCCTTGCAGGCTAGATTCCGCACTCAGCTCGGAATAATATAAATCTGCAAAACACTCCTTCGCCACACAAGTAACACCTTTGATAATGAATTGAGCGCTTACCAGCTGTTTTATTCGAAGCTCCGCTATTTCGGCGAATAACTCTGGTTGCCGTGTGTAATTCACCAACTCCGCATTCCGCTCCTCGTCACGGTCGTTCGGCGACGTTGAAGGCTTCGTTGTAGCGAGGACTCTATTACAGACCGGAACATTTTTGTCGGCACTCGTGGATGACAACCCGGGCGATGAACTTCGCATCTCAGGCGTCGTGGCTGCTTCTCCCGCAATTCCAATTGCTAGCAGCGTTCGTCCACTTCGGGGTCCAGTTGCCTGCCCACCAGGAGATTTTTCCGCTCCTCCCACATTGCCTTCCATATAACGTCTCCCCTTCTCTCCGCATTCCGTCGTACCACGATGAATCCCGCGCTCCTGCCTCTGATTGGCTCCCGAGTGTCGCATTGGTTGACGTCTCTGGTTTCGTCTCCCATCGCCCGACTTCGTAGGATGGAAAATACGTGTCCGGTAACGACGGATGACGTCATCGGAATTCGAGATGTTGATTGAATTCCGTGACACACAGTCTTCGGAGTTAGGGAGTTTAATTTAGAAAACCTGCACATGCGCATTTGGTTGTCTGATTCTGCCTTACAGCATGTTACGCGAAAAAACGTTCGCATCACTTCTATTGGCATGAATGCAAGAAGTGAATAAATTATGACGAACGATTCTGTAATAATAACAAAGCGATAAAAAATTACATTTATCATTTGACTCACACAGAATGAAGGCTGCAGAGCAACCGAAATGTACATACGTGCATAATAAATATTTTAGTGGAAAAGTGGAGTTTCCTTTTTGAAGACTTCACAACAAAAATGATGCTAGATGCCCAATTCATACACACAAAATATGACTTTGTCCTACAACTTTAACCTTAGGAGAACATTGCATTGGTAACTGGAAACAAGATTAAACAGAGTATTAACAAGATTAAACAGAGTATAAAAAAACCGACTTTAATGAAACTTTCATTATCGCCTAGTTGTATCAGTCCATATCTTGAAAACTACTGAACCGATTTCTATGAAACTTGAATTTATCCCTAAGTTGAAAGATACTTAATCCAATAAAAAAGAATTATTGCAATTCGATGTCTAGTTTCTGAGAAATTCGTGAACATACATACATACATACACTTATGAAATTTGGCATACTTGTTTAGAAGCGAACATAGACTAATATATATGAATATTGTGCAATTCCAACAATATTACATACATACGCATCGAATTGATTACACTGGCCAACAAAATTTAAGATTTTTCTTGTGACAAAATGAAAGTGGGTGATTTTTGGTAGTATTTTTTCTGCTGATTACGAATATAATTTTTAAATTTCTCTAGCACGCACAGCTTTCTTGTTTTACAATGAAACGTTTTTAAATCATTCAAAATATGGATACTTTACCAATGTAGCCGCTTCTCTTCACTCCCATTACTTTAACGTAGAAGTTTCGATGTGCATAACTTGGAAACTTGACGTGATAGAAAAAATCTAAAAGCAGATTCGGATTCTACCTACAAATTACTACTAAGAATACTTTGTGTGGTCTTAGTCACAAAATCTGTGTTGACTAGTGTAACCTCCTTTTTTTGAAGTCGGTTAAAAATTGACTGCCTCCTGTGAAATAATGTTTAAGCATGTGGGAAATGCTTCAGCTTGCATTAAAAAATGGGATCATCCAGACATGCTTGCAATTTCCATGAGGTTACGGTGCAGGCTATTGGTATTTTGAAGTGATATCCTCATAAAATAATAATCCTATTATAAATTTTGTAATGAAGGAACGCCAAACAGTAATTTTCGATAAGTATAGTGAAATTTCTGAATATATGGGGTGATTCGATAACTCTGGTCATTTCAATGTTCCGTTTCAGAAAAAAATGGGTCCCATCTTTTTTTTACAATAACAAATTTGTCAACTTTCTTTCAGACCAGAAACGTCAGAGCAAAAGTCAGTCGTTTATTATAAGTATCGTGTAGAAACTATTGTTCGCGGCTGATCTTGTGCAAGATTTTTCATGCTGTAGAATACGGCATATCAAACAGTCGCACCATTCCAGGGCTCTGATACTACCAGTAAACATGCCTGTCTGATTATCGACATTCGCCGTTGTAACTTTTCATTTTCTCAGATTCATGCACGACCAGATCAGACTTACGACTATATGGATAATTTAAACTTATTTGTAGTTTTATTTTTATCCAAAACAAAAATGAATTTTCAACGTGGATTTTCGTAGAGTAGCTAATACTTTTGAACAAGATGGATTTTTTTTTCATACTTCCGAGTTAGTGATCTAACTTTGCTAGCTGAGAGAATTTCTTTATGCATATATAGTGAGTTCTAAACTGATCTATTGCATTTTAGTTGTTCAGGTAAAACAACTTCACAAGATACGCGATGAGGTAAAGTGAGAGGAATGTTGAGCACGGCCTTTTTCAAATGTTATTTTACATTTTATTTCCACTGCTTATTATTGAAATTGGACTAACTAGAAGGAAATATCGAATTAGCTTGTCAGTCAGCATGCGCATTTCGAAATCTTCCATCCCTTGAAAACATGTTGGGCGTCATCAGATGTTAAATAACATGGAAAATAAATTTTAATTTTCCGTTAAAGCCGGAAATTAGATGCTTTAATCTAGTTCTGATCGTAAAATTTGCAGCGTTGACATGAATCTAATTTTACTGGAGCTGATTACCTGTTTCATTTTAAAGTGATTCTGTTGATGCCTTAATGGCAATTCAAAATGGAAATCCAACGTGAAATACCGCATTTATAATAGTATACAGTATATCAGAATAACATCTATCAAAGATATGAATATATCATTAATATTTATCCGTACAGTGGAGGCGCAATTATTACGTTTGGGAAGCAATAATTTGGCTCAATCTTCACCTTGAAAGATACGAGATTCGTTGACAGCGACTATGTACATTATTTCCCGAAGACAATAATATTTATCAAGACAATAAAGCTCCGATTCACACATTTGATGTTGTTAAATCGAAGTTCGAAGAGCATGCAGGTAAAACCTTACTGGGCGCCGCAGTATTGCGACTAAAGATAATATTCGATTAACCTAAACAGAAGTCACTGAGACGAGATTTGGGTACGAAATTATTCTTTTGTTTACTAATTTATTTCAACTAAAATATAAATAAGCAAAAATATAAAATAAAATTGTAATTACGAATAACAGTTCTATAGCATAAAGCCTTAACTGAGAATTACAAGGTGCTACCCAAAATTTCCCGAAACTGTTTTATTCTGACCGAACCGTAAGAAGTACGAAGTTTTGCCGACAGATGGTGCTAGGAGTACGTCTCAGCTGTAATTGTGCTAAGCGATGTCATCCTATGTCCACGTGATTTTGATTTTGAGCTGTGTTTGACACTGATTGTGTTGGTCGCGTTGCGATTCTTGATATTAAAGCCGAAGAAAACTGCGGCTGAAACTTACAGGCTGTTGAAGGAGGCTTTTGGTGAACAAGCTTTAGGCCAAACCCAAACATTTGAGTGGTTTAAGCGTTTCAAAGATGGTTGGGAGTCTGTGGAAGACAAGCATTCTGGTCGACCGTCAACAAGCACAACTCTGGAAATGATCACGAAAGTGTGTGATGTGATCCGAGAGGACCGAAATCAGACCATCCACGATCTTTGTGATCTCCTTGGACTGTCATACGAGACATTTTGAGACAATTGAGGGAAAACGTGAGGCGCAAAAGGCCAGATATATAGAAGAAGAAACACTGGCTGCTCCATCACGGTAATGCTCCGGCGCACACATCGCTCACTGTGAGGGACTTCCTCAACAAAAACATGACCGCTGTCCCCTGGTACCCTGCGATCTCTACCGCTTCCGAAAATTGAAATTGGGCGGCGATTTGACTCCATTGAAGTGATCCAAGCGGAATCGCAGCAGGTGTTAAACCTGCTCCAACTGGGAACTTCCATGCCCAAGGAGACTACTTTGAAGGTGATGGTGGAAATTTAAAGCTCGGGTAAGTTTCGTAATTTATAGAGGTACATTTCGGGAAATTTTGGATAGCACCTCGTAAATTCAGTTACAAACAATCCATAAACCAGATAACTCTTGGATAAGTTATATAATTTAAACATATATTAGGTGAAATAGGATTTTTCTATTTCTTGAAACTTGTCTGGGTTGACTACGTAGTGGAATGAGTTGATCTAACCGTACATTAAAGCATTCTATCCAAACTGGGAAGACGAGTTCGTTATGGCCGATGAAACCAATGGATACCAGTTAGTCCACACGTTTTGTTAAAAACCCACTCCAAGTTGAAAATCCTGTGGTACGAAAGGATAATAATGATAAGACATCACTGTGAGTAATTTTATAAAATAATATATCATCAATTCGTGCTACCACACACAATACGCAATTAAAATGGTAGACGACCAAATAAATTTAGAGGTAAGGAACGAAACAATTAGCCAATAGGCAATAAAATACAGTTCCAATAATCTTAAAAATATCTTCTGTATAAAGTAAATTAAGCGCAAGAGCTTAATTCCGTGATTAGCCATTACATAACATTAAGAGAGCGAGAACAACGAAAGCTTCTTTATACCAAGGGCGAAGGTATTGACGGAAAATACCAAACATTAGAACTCGAATAATTCTTCCAATGTCCTTGTTCCCAATTAAAGCAACTGACTATTCCATACGAGAAAATTCCTCGCCAACGACAAAGTAAAAATTCTCGCTTACTTTCTTCACTTGACGTTTCCTCCCTCCATTACTCGGTATTACGTTACCTAATTTATTCGGAATTCTTGCAACTCTTGAAAGGGTCCGGGAAGTTTATTGAGACTGTATTCTGTCTTCACCACAATAGCTGACTTCTTTTCTTCGGAAATTCCTCGATAATCCTCATGATAGCAGTTAGCTTCGGTGGAATTTACATTCATCACAAATGTCCCGTTTCTGAGCAGATTATTTTCTTTCGTAAATCCATAATCAGCCTTCTTCCTTCCAACCTTCCCGATCTTCATCGTCTGCCCTTACTTTTTTCCTCTTCACTTTCCACGTCACTTCCCTCTTACGACCTCGTCCGTTCCTGTTAGGTCCTTCTACGTCACCCGAGCATCCTAATGGATAGAAGATTCGCATTTTCCAGTGACGTCCAGGAGAGTGACGTAACAGATATAGCCACTATAGTCAATTTTGTCAATTCCCAAGAAAATTCACACGGTCTTGGATGCCAACACAAATTAAGGAAAGATTTCATTCTTTTACAGGCGTTTCCATATTTTTGTGACACCTGTAGGAATTTACGAATGATGTTGTAACGTTATTCTCCTTTGCATATTGAATTTCAAGATTATGAAAATATTTAGTCCAATTTGGTTAATGTGCAAAAGTTATTGATCAAAGATATTACGGAGGGTACTTTCGATGAATTTCGAGGCCTTTATTGCTGGTGAATGATTCTGCCAAGTAAGATTCCAACCGACGCGAACATCACTCTTTAATATATGAAGAAGTTTTATAAATATCAAATTCGCCGCACGTGAGGAATATTCAAGAACACAACTGACGTATATCATTCTAGGAAAAGTATAGCTCGTATCAGATACACGTTCGTCAACGGCTCATCAATTCCCATGCCGAGAGAAGGCTTGCCCGATTTGACGTGCACCAGTGAATCAAATAATAGTCAATATGAATGATAACAACAGTCACATAAAGCTGTCGTTTCTTAACTCATTATAAATCATATATGATCATGAAATAAAGCCGCAGACCCACTGTCCGTACAATTTATGTAGATATCTGCAGCCAACGAAATAAGGCGTTTCCAGCAGGCGAAAGAACATTAGATTATTGATATCTGCAGCCAATTTATGTTATCTGGTGAGTTTCATTTTCAATTATATCATATTAATTTGGAAAAACTGCTGTTTAATCACAAATCCTTACTACATCTTCATTATCCGAATTTCTCATAAATTATCAACAAAATGGCAAAAAATGAAAACACAGCCAATTTATAAAAGACAATTATCCACAATGAATACTAAAAAATAGAATATCAAATAAAAACAGCGTTAATACAAAATATCTGAGTATAAAATAATGTTTAAGAACAATTTAAAAATCCTTTAAAATATGAAGGTTTCAAAAAATAAAACTTGGTTTCTTCTGACTGGGAATGAAGACTTCAACGTTAATAAGTTCTATTCAATTTATTCAAGGATAAAGGATACAATTGATTGTTTTGCGGTTGAGCACACGTATCCTTATATTCAGCATTCGTTAATTCTTGAATGACTTCAGCGTGTATATCCTCATGGTTTTGTAATAAGAAACAATTAATTTTATGAATTTTGAGCTTTATATATTTTTGAAAGGGATTTAAATAAACTTTTCTGATATCTTTATTATTTTATTGTTTTTAATTGCTTTTTATAAAGCATGCTTTGTTAAATGTCTGTTTTTATTTTGTTAAATGACTATTTTTATATTTTTGCTATGTTTATTATAATCCGTCCAATGAAAGTTGGAGTGAGCGTTAAATTTCCAATTTCAATTGTTACTCATTGTTGTAAAGTAAAATTAGCAATGTCTAACAATTGAAATCGGAACTTTAAATGGAACTTTAAATTGCGGCTGTATACAGGGTGATTTACATCGAATGTAAAATACTTAAAGGCGGTATTATAGAGGTTAAGATAAACACAAAACGTCCTATGAACATGGGTTCAAATATGATCGATAACTGAGATATGAACAGAAATAAAAATGCCGCCACCAAGATCAATAAGTTAATAACTCAGATTCTGTAAAGCCTAGATTAATGAAATTTGGAGGAATAACAGAGTACATAAGACTGTGTATACCTTTAAAATTTGATCGAATTCCAACGAGAAGTTTCTGAGTTACACAGTCAAAATTGTAACAAGTGCTAGTTAGTACTCACAAGTGAGCACGTGTTATGATGTTGAATGAGTAACTCGGAAACTTCTTGTTGGAATTCGATCAAATTTTAAAGGTATACACAGTCTTATGTATTCTGTTATTCCTCCAAATTTCATTAATCTAGGCTTTAAAGAATCTGAGTTATTAACTTGTTGATCTTGGTGGCGGCATTTTTATTTCTGTTCATATCTCAGTTATCGTTCATATTTGAACCCATGTTCATAGGACGTTTTGTGTTTATCTTAACCTCTATAATACCCCCTTTAAGTATTTTACATTCGATGTAAATCACGCTGTATAGTTAAACGTCCTCAATGTATTATTCAGATCTGAGGAATGCTTCCGTGAGAAGTATTGGCTACTGTGAAGATGTATCAACTGAAAAAAGAAAAATGTTTAAAATAAAAATTTTAAAGCACACACTTTCACCTTAAGAAGTGCAGTAAAAAGTAAAAAAATCTAATTTTTTAAAAAAGGTGGTGGCGCGCTGTATATTAAATTTTAAAAAGAAAATACTGCTAATAAAATAAACGCGCCACCACACTTTTACCTTTTTTTAAAAATTAGATTTTTTTACTATTTACTGCACTTCTTAAGGTGAAAGTGTGTGCTTTAAAATTTTTATTTTATATATTTTATTTTATTCTTTTTAGTCTTTATTTATAAAAATAAGCTTTTATATGATAAATACAAAACCAAAAAAAACCTTTGAAATCTGCCCAGCCGATTACGTCTGTTTCGGGAAAGCGTTTACAATACATTACGCTGGCTATACTCTGTCTAACGAAAGTTGGAGTGGGCGTGTCCAGTTAAACCTCCTATTTCAATTGTTAGACATTATTGATTCTACTTTGGTAACAATGTCTAAAGCCTGTTTCACAATTAGGGTTTGCGTGCGGAAAATGGGCGGATGCGGAGTCCGCAACGCGTAGAGAGGTTTTTCCGCCCGCCCAGTCATTTCACAAAAAAATGAAGACGCGCGGATACCATCCCGCAAAGAGGTTGCGGGCGGATTTTTCATATCTAGACAGTCTAGAAATTTAGCGAATCCGCGCACGTAGTAGCCAATCAGAATCGGATCAACTTTGCATAGTATCCTGGGAAATTTGAACACCTGTATCAGCTATAGTGTTGTTGGTTTTTCTTTTGAATCGAATCGTTACTGAAATCGATCCGCCTGTATCGTGATGAGCGATATATTCGGAAATCGATTTTTGAAGCCAAAATTTTTCTTATTATAGTAGAGGATTTACGGTACTATATTTATTAAGATTCAAAATATACTGCAAATGTATGGTCATTTTATTTATATAAATGATTGTGAAAAAGTACTAAACATTGTGAAAAAAAAAAGTAGCGGCTGACATACCATGAACAAACAGCGTTAATAAAGCGTTATCGCTTAACAAACAATTTGAAATAAAGTGTTTTATTAATCAGTTTAACATAATTACAAAGAAAACTACTCTTCACCACATGTCATCCTTAACGGTTTGCAAAAAAAAACAATCATTGAAATGTGGGCTGGCTTGATTCTGTTTCGTTTTTCAGATATGATTGCTCCAGTTTTAGAAAAAAGTCTTTCTGCTGGCACTGACGTTGCTAAAACTGTTAAATATTTCAGAGCCAGTTGATATAAATTTGGAAACACATCTTTGTAGCCTTTTCAAATAGTAAGAGGTGCAATTTTATTATTACTTGTTTCTCGAACTGGTGCCATAGCAAAATACTGTTTCAAGCCAATACCCATACATCCAACATCATTTTCACAATCAAGGCCAACAGGTTCATAACAAGAGTCAAACGGTTTCCAGAAGTCATCAGTCTCTCCATTTTCTTCAGTGTTTACAGGTGATTCAGCATTGTTCAAGCTGCCTAGTTCTGCATTTATATATTTAATGGCTCTATAAGAGTTAACAACATTTTGAAAGGGAAGTTTCTTATATCTAGGATCTAGCAATGTTGCTATGGCAATGATATGATGTTTCTCAATGTTTGCAAATCTGTCATTGAGAGAATTTCCAAGATATTTTTTCAATCTTGTTGCAATGGAAGTCATTGGAAAGATTCCCTCCAGGTTTTTTTTCAGACAATACAATAAAGCTAAAATTTTACTACCTGTTGTTTTCTTCTCAGATGGAATTTCTGTTGTAACTCTCTAAAAAGGTTTCAATACATCCACTACTTCAGTAAGAACATCAAGTTCGTCACATGCCAACATTGTTGGTCCTTTATGTTTGAACAAAATTGCTGGAAGATGATCCTTTAAAAACAGAAATCTCTCTAACATGAGATACAAGGAATTCCAACGAGTTTGGACCTCTTGTTTAAGCTTGTGAATCTTTTGTCCCTCTTTTGTATTGCTAAAAGAGCAACGCCGCAAGTCATCACTAGCATTCACACATCTCTTAAAAAACGTAACAATGTTCTTAACTTTGTCAATAATAGGTACCAAGTCCAATGATTTTTTCACAGCATCTCTTACAACCAAATTCAGACAATGTGCAAAGCATGCACTGTACTTGTTGCTTCCAAGCAACGAGATTACTGCATTCTTAATGTTAGATCCATTATCAGTTACTGCAGCTACAACCTTGCTAACATCTATTTTCCATTCATTAAGAACATCCTTAATTCTGCTTTCAATGTAACAACTTGTATGAGATTGAGCTAACTCTAGTACATCTAAAATAATATTTTCATGCAAGAGCTCTTCATTTAAAAAATGGCATGTCACTCCTAAATATGAAACAGTATTCAGAGTATCTGTCCATATGTCAGTAGTAAGACAAACCCATGTACTTTTCTGAAATACAATGGAATCAAGCCAAAAACTGTGCACACAACTATAGAAAGAAAAATAACTCCGAAAACACTATTCCACATAATAAATTTTAATGGAAATTAAAATGTACATCTGAGTCATTAAAATTTATTATGTGGAATAGTGTTTTCGGAGTTTTTTTTTTTCTATAGTTCTCTGAAGTTTCTCCATCATCATCTGTTTAACTTGAATGTACTTTTCTTTAAGAAGCTCCGTCATTTTCCAGCATGAAGGCATTTTTCCAGAAATATTATCATCTTGTTTAACATGGTTCCACAAATTTAGGTGTTTTTTACGCCAAATTTTTTCTTATTATAGTAGAGGATTTACACCAACGAACTCCGTCAGGTCGCCATGATTATATGAACTAGTACTGTAGTCGCCAAGGGACAAATTTAGGAATGACACTACACTCGGGAACTAATGGGCACTAGCACTAACTCAGTTTGCTATTAAGTTAGTTATTAAGTAGAGGCGGCGATAAGGCCATGTGCATGCGCGATGGTACTAATGCGCGGCTGAAATATAGTTCTTAGCGTTATTTTAAATATAATTATTACTTGCTAGTATTGACTCTAGTTATTTTACAAACTTAATATATTAAATTAATACAGCACTTGCCAAACCTTTTCAAACTTTTTAGTAGACACCTTTTCGGAAGCATATTATGTTAAGAACTATATTTCAGTCGCGCATGCATATAACCTTATCGCTGCCTCCTCACTAGTTGGTTAACCGATTTCTAACAAATCGATTCTTCCGACTCGATATCGTACTAGAGACGATATATCGAATCGGATCGTCTGCGCTAGATCGATATATCGATTTTATCGATATTTCCAACAACACTACATGATTCATCTACATGGAGCACATTCGATATCGTAATAATCATATTCTTCCCGATGAATGAAACATGTATATTTACAAATATTCGATATATATTTCGACAAATTTAAGATGCTTAGATGACATGTTTTTCGGGTATAGTATAAGATTTATACAGGATAAAAACATCGATTATTTAATCAACATCCATGGCATCGCTCGGCCCTAATAAAAAAATAATTACCCAGTCAATGCGACGATAAAGTAGCAAAAACAAAAAAAGGTACAAAATTACAGTTGGAATGCCTAGGCCACAAGTATGTATTATGAAAAGGAAGTGAAATTATTTTTTTAAAACATCGATATATTCGAAGGGTTGGCGGGAAAAGAGAAAAATGCAGGGGGAGTATCGAAACCAATGACCGCATGTACTGATCGTGTATATTTGAAAGAACATATACATCGAAGTTTTACTGGAAGCCTCTCTCGTATTTTATCAATACATCGATTTTGTAAGGAAAAACTAAAAATGGCCATTAATTTTAAAGAAAAACGTTCGTTTAACGAACGTTTAATACACTAGAGTGCCTGCATAACCGCCATTATAAGGGCACTCTAAAATAAACCAATCGGAAGAGACTTCTTGCGGTCGCATATTTAATTGTGAACTGAAAGCGGAAACTTCACGATGCCTCCGCAAAATATGCGGAATGTCACCGCCCGCACATATAGCGGATTCGCTACCGCTTGTTCTCGCGTTTTAATTGTGAAACAGGCTTAACAATTGAAATAAGAAGTTTAACTTTCGTTGGATAGAGTATATATATATAGCCGGGGCCAACGATATAACGGGCCCCAGCCAATGCCTCCTAAAGATAAGGCCTGAGCGCGAAAACGTCATACATTGTTGCATCATCATCCGAAGATACGTTTAATCGCATTACTACCAATAATAAG
>JAHWFO010009248.1:2093673-2109006 GCA_023313115.1 Rhysida immarginata | reverse complement strand
GGTAGTAATGCGATTAAACGTATCTTCGGATGATGATGTAACAATGTATGACGTTTTCGCGCTCAGGCCTTATCTTTAGGAGGCGTTGGTATAGCAATGATGATCAAATTAACAACAATTAGATAAGACAATTAACAACGATAACAATAAACAACAATGCAGGCAGTCGTTACGTCATGATTGCACTGTATACATATTAAACTTAAATTTTAAATAACTTACGAATAAATAAAAGACTAGTGAAACTAACGAATGAAACATACATTGTCATCGATAAGACGCCGTTGAGGAAAGTTGCAGAGCTCTAGGTAGTCAGGAAGTGGGCAAAATATTGATTACAAAATTTGCGCACAAACACACAAACAAGTGAATTCAATAAAAGTGTGTAAAAAAGGAAACGCTTTTCAATAATAAAATATTTAATACATACGTGGTTCACTAAAGAAGACGACGTTATCGTTTGAAGTGCATATCGTTAAATATTTCATAGTGAAGAAGTGTTTCCCTTTTTTTTTTTTTCCTTTTTTACTTTTATAGTTAATCCAGTTTCTCGGTTACTTTTTATTATTGGTGGACCGGCGTACTAATAAAACTTCATAATTGACCACTTTATCCAAGAATGATAATCTCACTGCCCTATTGGTGATAGTATCTGAGTGGTTTTCCAAACTTTCTTGATTACTCGATTCTCCCGATCACATTCCTTTTGAGCTTTCATGAAATGATGTTGTATCCTTGTCCCCTAGAATCGCTAGCCTTTTGCGGGTAAAATGAAATGATCATAACAAAAAAATTTGCTGCTTATCTAATATTTTAATGATGGGAGAAAATTTCTAGCATCTCGTTATTCCTTATTGGCAGTGTCCGTTTTTTATTCCTTATTGTCGATTAAAAGATATTTATTAATTTTTCAATCAATAGGAAATATTTGTTGTTAAGTAAATTTTATAAAACATGTATTTTGGTTCGTATATCAAACTCTTATCTGTCACTCGAATAAAGTTAATAGAAAGAGTGAACTTGAAGAGTTGATGATATTTTATTTATTGAGGTTTTCATTTAAGAAGTTGAGGGAGGTAACCCAGTGTTGTGTGGCTTCCCCGGTGATCCCGAGGTAAATTTCCTTCACTTCCAAATGGACACGGAAAGAGGATATTAAACAGTGAGAGAGATTGGTGAGTGGGTGGGTTAGGCGGGAGGGTCCGTTCCTCATTTTCGTGATATTGCGCGGGTAATGCACGTGGTGCAAGCGTTTCCCTCGACCCCACCTCCAGCACCACCGCCGTTCTAGTATTAAAGAGCGTGGTGTGACATTATCGCAGTCAGATTCAATTCACAGCGAGTGCCACTTAATCTGGAAAGAGTCCATTGGCCTAGGACGGGGTGGAAGACACCTTAATTTACACCGTCTGCTATTCGTTGACGGTTCGCAACACCACCTTCTCTCAAACAGAACCTCTTCCTTTTCGATAGTTTAATTAACAAGGGCGTTGTTGTTTGAAGACAATTAACGAATATTAAAGTACCCACCTTTTTAATCCCTAATTGATACTAGAAAAGGTAAGCGTTAATGATGTCATTTTTCAGAGATGATGATCAATAAATTACACTATCTTTTGAAATCCTTAGATTACAAAATATTCCCTTGCCAGTTTTTATGATAATATAAATATTAATCAATTAGAGCAGTCTTTATATTAAGTTATTTTTAAAAATTAATGTGTTTTTAATATATTAAAATAATAGGCTATAAGATGTGATCAAAAAGTATTTGAACTGATGACTACATGTATTGGCGTCGGAATCGTGTAACTGTGATGAAAGTATATATTACAAACGAATACAATATAAAACAGGATATCTATAAAAAATTAGTTAAGTCATCGTTATCCAACGATAAAAGGGTTTTAGCATCAAAGTGTTACGAGCAATAGCGGCTCGTGACTATAATAAGTGGAGGGACACAAATACAAAATTTCAGGTTCTTAGGCGTTTTTGTACAAAAGTTATAGCTTGATTTGTATTTGGAGCCTCGCGGCCCCTGCTGAGACCTCAGAGGACTATATCAATTTTAGTGTGTAATAGCTAAAATTTTAAGCAACACATTATAAATATAAAACATTTCATGTTTCTGGACTTCTGGTTTTAAATTTATAGTTTGATTTGAGATTGAGGCCGCAAGGGCCCTGCCAAGAGACTTATATTATTTTTAATATAGATTAGCTAAATTTTTAAATACCACACTATGATTAAACAAAATTTCAGGCCTAGGCCTTTCCGATCAAATTTTATAGCTTCAATTGTACTTGAGGCCGCCAGGGGCCCCAACGCCGATACTATTCTCCTTGTATATTGTCTAGAATTTTTAAGTAACGCACTGTAAAAATATAAAACTTCAAGTTCTTAGGCCTTTTTATTATTCAAATGTTAGAGCTTATTTGTGATTTGGGCTTTAGGGCCCCTGTGGAGACCTAAGAGCCTTATACCAGTTTTTCGTGTATATTAGCTAAATTTTTTAGTAAACTACTATAAGTATACAAATTTTCAGATTTCTAAGCCTTTTCGTTCAAACATTATAGCTCTGTTTGTGTTTAGGGCCCCTCAGGGCCCCAGAGGACTATATAAGTTTTAGTGTATAAGAGCTAAAATTTTAAGTAACGCACCATAAATATGCAAGAATTCAGTTTTCTGGATTTCTGGTTCAAAAGTTATAGCTTGATTTGTGACTGGGGGCTCAAGGCCCCTGTCGAGACCCAAGAGCCTTATACCAGTTTTTAGTGTACATTACCTAAATTTTTAAGTAATTTTCTATAAGTAAACAAAATTTCAGATTTCTAGACCTTTTCGTTTAAAAGTTGTAGCTTTGCTTGTGTTTGGGGCCTGTGGGGCTCTGCTGGGGCCTATATTACTTTTTTTGTATATTTGCAATATTGTTTTAGAATCAAAGTATGAATATACAAAATTTCAGGTTCCTAGGCCTTTCCGTTCAAATGTTATAGCTTCAATTGTATTTGTTGCCTCGAGGCCCCTGGCGGGGTTCTAGAGGCTTATATCAGCTTCCTTCTATATTGGCTTTATTTTTTAGTACCAAACTAAAAATAAACAAAATTTCAGGTTTCTAGACCTTTCCGTTCAAAAATTATAATTTGATTTGTATTTGAGACCACGAGGTCTTCTGGCGGGCCCCATAGGCCTACATCACATTTCTTGTATATTTGCTATAATTTTTTAGTACCACACTATAAATATACAAAATTTCAGGTTCCTAGGTCGTTCCGTTCAAATGCTATAGCTTCAATTGTATTTGGGGCCTCGGGACGTCCAGCGGGGCCCTAGAGACTTATATCACTTTTCTTGTATATTGGTTTTATTTTTTTAGAACCGTACTACAAATTTACGAAATTTCAAGATTCTTGCCCTCTTTGTTCAAAAGATAAAAAAGGAACCATGAAATTCATACAAGTGGCCCCTGAGGGGCCCCGGGCCACCCAAGAGGAGTCGCTATATTTTTCGCACCGTCCTCTGTAGAGGGCCTACGTGTGTAGAAAATTTCAAGACTGTAGAAAAGTCAAACAGTCAAATTCTGACGTCACAAATTGCTCAAACGCAATCAAGACGCCATACACAAGAAAGGAAGTCAATTGGGGAAACCACAAAAACACATGGTTTGTTCCACTCTAGAGGATTCGCTATATTTTTCGCTCCGTCCTCTGTATAGGGCCTACGTGTGTAGAAAATTTTAAGCCTCTAGGTCAATCCTTTCAAAAGTTATGGCGTGTGACATACATGTTAGATGATGCTAAAACCCTAATAAAAAGTACACATTGTTTCTTGCAGGAAATGGTATTTTCCAAGATGACTATCCCTATCCATGCCACTGGCAATGCCCAATCATGATTTGAAAAGCATAAAGACTTCACATGACGAATGGTATAAAAATTCTATTAGTTGCTGTCAAGGACTGTGTAGGTGTCAGGCTGTATTGCATAGGCAACAATGGGTCTACACCATATTTTACTGCAAAAAAAAAAAAAAAAACAAAAAAAAAAAAACGATTTCGTTGAAAGAGCAAATGAAAGTACCTCATCTATTTAAAGATTCTTCAAGAGCTCGAAAATTCATGTGCACTTTGGTAAACCAGAAATTGCAAGATTAGATATTTTTGGAGATTTTTTTAAACACAGAGTTTGGCTGATTCACTTTAACAAATAGTGAAAATAATTTGGAATTCTTATGATGGTCTTTTGCAAGAAATTAAGCAGAGGTGAGAAACGTTAATCCATTATTTCGTATCTCCAAAAAAAATATCGACTTTGAAAGCTTAATCTCAATTATGCTAAAATCCGGCGATAAAGAAGTAGCCAATTGGGTACAAAGTTGGCGAAGACTTTTTTCACAAGTAACTGTGTTGCCGGAAGTGGGAGTCTTTACATAGCGTGAATATTTATCGTTTCTTCCGTGGGAAGTTAAGTGACGCTGTTTGTCGGCTAATGATTGTATTCTTTTAGTATTATCACAAAGAAAAATATACAACGGGAAAATTTTCCGCAACGCTGAGCGGCGAGCAAGAAGCCACGTAAGATAAAACGTGGTAGCGAATACGAAACCTTTGGTTTCGGGGAGAGCGGAAACCGAAACGGCAGGGAGAAGGTTTATTTATATTTTTTATTCAGCAAATAAGATTTATTTACATGGCGTTATTTATTGACCATGGTTTAAATTAATTGCTAAAATATAATTACCGCTAGTTTTAAACATTGCGAAAATAAAAAATGGCTGCTAATCTGCCACGATGAGAAATTCGTCCTCTATAGTGATCTTTTTCATTAATGAGATACAACAACGGTGGGATGGGATAGTGCAAAGACCATCTTAATTTACAGATCTTGATGCCAACATACCAGAGCAGCTTAAGGATCGAACGAAAAGGGTGCTGGAAAGACTAAGAAGTACCGATTTTTTTAAGAATTGCCCAAATGTATATTCGGAATTAAAGAAATCGAGTATCTGGACTTCAAAATCTTTGAAAAAGGTAAAACATACGAACAAAGTCTAACGGAGGTGTTTTAGTGTTGGCCAGCTCCTCGTAACATACAACAGCTGCAGTCATTCCTAGGTACTGCGCAAATTTACTGGCACTTCGTGCAGAATTGTTCTACTATAGTGGCTCCTCTATTTCGGTTATTGAGGAAGAAAGAGCCCTTTATTTGGGGAGATCAACAGCAACAGGCATTTCTTAGGCTCCAGAAAGCTTTTTCATCCCCATCAGTGCCCCATCAGTGTTAAAAATTTTTGACCCAGCCAAGCCGCTAATGATACATCCAAAGAGGCTACAGGCGCAGTTGCCATGCAGGAATACAGAAACGTTAAATAAATCTTCACGAGGCGATTTTCACGAGAAAAGGAAGACTACTCCAATTATTTGAAAGAACTCCTGGCAGTAGATCACGCCGTTAAGGCAAAGTTGACCCAAACGAACTGCGAGCACTACAGTGAAGCATCCTTCTTTGGCCATCGAGAAGTTATCTAAAGAAATTTTATGTGCAAAATTAGGAAACTTTTACTACTCTCGGCGCTTCCTGCCACGCATAACTCTCGTCCCTGCGGGCCTCATTGGTCACTATTTTCCGTTACTCGAACGCCTTCGGCATTCTGTCTACGACGTCCCCCTCCGAGGGCAAATTACTGATACATACCCCAACCTATTTGGTTACAGGGGGCAGTTGGTCCCCCCCCCCAGCCGGTTACAGGATTGATGGTCAGTACTTATTTTATTGGTCACAGAAATCGCAACAAGTCAGTTTGCGGATTCAGTCATACGAAACAGTTGCTTCACAGAGAGATTGCTTTACTGCAGTGTTCACAGTTCGTTTGGGTCAACTTTGCTATTTTCTGCAGCGACGAGCAGGAAGCTACGTAAGAGAAACGAGAACGGGGGTTTTCGCGGAGAACCGAACCCGGGACGACAGGGTGAAAGAGACTGGAAAGATCAATAGGGGACACAAAGTGCGGAGTTCTACAAAAGCAAAGATTGTAGAAAGCAAACCAGAGAGTTATACAAAATGCTGAGATATACTTTTTTGGCTATCATAGCTTTTTTTTTGTCCTTTTGGTTCTATTGGCGTCTATTGGTTTTACTTCTTGTTATTCTATTCGTTTAGGGTATTATTCTTTGATGAAAGATGATATGGAAATCTCCAGCGAACCTTCAAGAGAATAAGATATCGCAGGAAAAGGAATGCAACGGCGAGCTTCGGAGAGTACGCGAAGACAAGGCTACGGCACCTCATCACTTCGCAGAGGAAATTGTCATTGAGAGGAGAGGTAAAGCAGACCCCACTCTACATTGCTAAAGTTACGAAGGAGGTTGACGTCGAGCAGTCCGACAGAGCTTCTCGCACCAGCGGCGGTTACCACAGGATACGGCAAGGGCAACTACTCGTCGAGCGGCTTGAACTATGACACAGCCGACCCGGCAAAGCATCCATCTAAGACCAACGACACAGAAGGCGTCAACACGCAAGATATATATACAGGGTGATTCAAATCATGTGTAAAACAGTTTAAGGGAGGTATTATAGAGTTCAAGGTAAACACAAAAAGTCCTATAAACATGGGTCCGAATTTAAACGATAAATATGAACAGAAATAAAAATGACACCACCAAGATCAACAAGTTAATAACTCAGGTTCTGTAAAGCCTAGATTAATGAAATTTGGAGGAATAACGGGGCACATCAAGGGCACATTCATTTAATGTGAATGGGCGAGAAAGAGTCACTCAAGAGAGTGCTTCCCCCTTCCCCTTCCCAACTCTGTGCTTCACTGCAATTCAAATGTGTTAGAAAACATCTTCCAACCTGGCCAGCTAAACCTGACATTTTCTCAAAAACTTTCAAAGAGAAGAAGGGTGTGATTAAAAATTGTTTTTAGACTAATGGGGTAGCAATTAGAAAATTTTCTCTATCTTTAATAGTTTTCGAGTTAGCAAATGGATGACCTTAAATTTATGGGTCAATTTGAGTGCAGCAATGAATTCCCCACCCCCCTTTAAGATATCTGCCATGTTATCAGACTTTTAGGACACCCTGTATATTGATTTGCTAGCTATAACGGACAATAATAGTAGCAGCCTCTCTGCGTTTTCATTTAATATAGACTGAGTATACGCTTCCACTCAACAGAATCCAGCTAGTTTAATGCTGAGGTCATTAGTCTGCCTTGCATGTCAAAACAGAAACCACGTGCGTCGTATATTTACAGAATTGAACTACATGGGTCCGAGCTGTGACATTAAGTGTATTTTCCCATGTGGAATGGGGGCATAATGGGCCAACGGCGTAGGTGTTTTTTGTATTAGATACGTCCCCATCCACATTAAATGATTGTTGTACAGTCGGGTGCGAAAAGGTTTTACCTGCTCCGTAGGGGCTGAGCTTTCTGGACGTTGATCGGTTGCAAAATCAGGTACTTGTACTGAGAGTCAAGGCAGATTAGAATGGACCTATCCCTTCTGAATGAAAATAGGGTAGCAGGTATACGCTTGGGATGTGCTCGTCGCCTGCTCCCTCCTGACAATAATAAGCGATAGCGGCTGACAGAACTATCGTTAAAGTCTCTGCCTACTGCCTCGAATGGTTCGAATCCGATAGACATTTTTTTTTGTTCATTATCGCGTTTTTGATTTCGTTTAAGTTTTAAAAAGTGTATGTAAAGAACACCATAAACAGATTAAAGTTTTTTCATCCAAATGTGCAATTTGATCTGTTTATTTGAGGGCTTAAAAAACATTTCACATGTTAATTGTCATGTCATGCTTCATTCTAAATTTTAGTTTTTAATAAATATACACTAATTCATACCATCGTTACTTTTACAAAAATCCTCTTTTATTCAAATCATTTAATATTTTCTCTACTATTAAAATATATAATCCTATATATTAAAACGCAAAGCATTTTTTGTAAGAGCAAAATTGGCACTTCTGCGCATGCGCATCTGAAGCCAACAAAGAAAGTTACGACAATCCATCAGAAGCCAGGGATTGTTGTAATGAGACAATATTCAATCATTGTTTTGAATTAAATAAACCGAAGATTTGCAGAAAGAAAATCCTCCTTGATCATTTTATGACTTTTCCTTGTGACTACTGAAAAACTCTGAAAATGTTCTGTTACATGTTATATCGTTAGAAAGAGTTTTAAAAACTGATCATTTTATCCGCTGACACTTTATGTCTCAGTTTAATACTTTCAGAGAAATTTAGTTTAAAGCTATTTTGATTTTATATATTAACTCATTTCTTATTCTTTGAGCATAATGAGATATTTAAGCTCTGATTATTCTATTTTTTTGTGCATAATGATTTTAAAATTATTCTATTTGTTGCTCTGATAATTTTTTATTTTATTATTTTTTAATTAAAGCGATGGGGAGTAATAATAAGATGGGTTGTTCTCCGTCAAATTTTGACGGGATCCATCTAGTTAAATAATAAATTTAAAAAAAATCTTCGGATGGTTTTGGCATAATTGTCGTTGATTATTTTATATACACACAAAAAATGAGACTTGTAATCTTTCGAACAGTCAAAAGAAAATAGCTTCCACTTACACCCAGGGAATAGGGAGAACGGCACTCCCTATTCCCTGCTTACACCTTAAATCACTTCCGCATGACACCTAAAGGAGCGCTGCATCAGCTCATCTCTTGATCACGCATATAATTATATCGATACTGTGCACCATTTATGTTACATTATTAACCAAATAGATCAGTTTATTATTAATAAAAGAAAGATTCTCATCAGAACAGCCAAAATAATCTTTTTGTCAACATAGTTGAGCACGTGACATAAAACTTGCCTACCCCCGATGTTAAGCAAAAACTTAATGGAATCATTCCATAGTAAGCGTGCTCGACTAGATACCTGGAAAAAGTAATCTCATTGTATTGAAGTATTGTAAGGAAGCCGAACAATTTTGACTTAGGTTAAAACCTTTATGCACCCGACTGTACCTCCATTTAAGTGGTTCTACCTGTGTAATCTACTGGATGAGCGATTCAAATCCTCACCGAACGATAAAGAGTGCAGTAGATAAAATGTTTCAACTGTGTGACATTCAGGTTCCATTGGTCAAGTTTATAACTTCGATGGATCGTTGCCTACGTTGTGAGCTGATGGATGATTAAGCGAAGTTGCTTTGGACGTTTATTCCATAGCTGATTGGTTGAGTTAGTAGTTATAATATTTTATTTGCAGTTAAGTAAAATATTAATTAAGCTTATAGAATCGTCTCTAGATTTTGTCCATATGACAAGTAGTTTTTTTAAGTTACAATAAACAGTTTTAATTATCTTTAGATTATTATTAAAAGGATGGATTGAAAATTTTCCGGAAGGGTAATTAAAACAAAATAAATATGATTCAAGTGCGATTTTATTTTTTAACATAGTCCCCTCGAAGCTAAACAAACTTGGTCCAACGATTCTCCAACTTCTCAATTTCCTCCTGGGAATGTCTGTCTTCAAAACCGATTCACCGTTTCCGATCCACTATTTTGATTGCCTCTGTGTTTCTTATGTGTAATAGTAAACCCAGATCTCATCCATAGTCAAGTATAGTCCCTTGAAATTCGTTGGATTTTAAACATTTTCAAACCATCGGTTGGGCTTGAATGAGTTTTCCTCCGGATGAGGAAATGTGGTACTCAGCTTGCAGAAGTTTTTCTTTAAATCCAAACCATTATGAACTATTTGTTCATAAGAGATATCTACGCCTTCTTCAATTTCACGCATTTTATAAGGCGATCTGCCAAAACCATGTCTTGGACTTCATGGAAGGGTAAATGCATAAAGCCCTGCTTTTGATAAAATATAAGTTGCCACTTTTATGAAACCGCATTAACTGCTGCTCGTCTGAGTGCATCCTGCCAATGTGGCGCACGCATATTTATATAACTACTGGTGGATGAGAAGCACACAGAGGATGGGCCAAAAGTTTTGAAATATTTGCAAAGACGCATTTGTTGCCGAGCATGACATGGTAGCCCTGAAATAGTAGTCAAAATCATGGATTGGATTGGGCTCATAAAGATGAACAAGAATGATTTTACCGCCAAAGCGGATAAAGGGAGCACATTTTCGTGTTATAGCATCACACATGGATACATAGAATTAACGTACATTTTAAAACAATTTAGAGAAAATATATAAATTGAGAAGAAAACTAAATTGTAAATTACTATTTAAGTAAGCTAATGTATGGAGAGAATTTAAACGAATAAACTTGAAGAACTGAAGAGTTAATTGAAGAGTGAAGTTATTCTTTATATATTTGAACAAATAAAAGTTCTTTAATTAAAAGTTCACACAGCTTGGAATGACACATCATTTATGAATAGGACGTAAAATTAATGCTAATCAATATTAATTCAATGGTACGTGTTGTAATGGACCAATATTGTACTATTGTAAACTTTCAATGCTAAGATATGGCATGTAATAATCAAACAATTTGAAATGACAATAAATATAAAGTAAAAATAAAGACGGCCAAAATTAGTTCAGTTGCACGCTAAGATATGGCATGTAAGTACTTACGCTTTACATTATCAATAGCTAATTTCTGATAGGCAAATTGTTGACAATAGCCAGTATGTAATGTAAATTTAAATGGGTGAGGGTTTTTAAATAAATGCGGCAGAGTTCGGCACAGAAAGTAGAGTTCGTCGGATTTTAGAAAATCACCCATGGTATGATCCTCTGCACTATGTGCTTATGTTTCCGTACGGAATGCAAGGGTCGTATATTTCTGTGCAGTCGAAGAACAATGTTCATACCAAACGTTTACATACACCAGTTTTATGCTTACGATCTTCAAATTCGTCACGTAAATGTTTAAGCTCGGCGAAGACGGGAATCAAAGTTGTGTCTGTTTAAAAAGTGTATTCTGAAGAATTCGAACCCACAATATCAAGGTTGTCGAACACGCCAAGTAACCAACGCGCCAAAGTAGCATTGCAAAAATGTAAATAATTTTTTTCATTACAAAGGTGTTGTGCCCGGCGCAACCGAGCAGAGGCAATAAAGCAACATTAAACACCCATAGATTATAAGAAAAGAAATATATTTA
Organism: Rhysida immarginata; assembly: GCA_023313115.1. NCBI lineage: Eukaryota > Metazoa > Arthropoda > Chilopoda > Scolopendromorpha > Scolopendridae > Rhysida > Rhysida immarginata. The sequence continues at coordinate 2,097,872 of JAHWFO010009248.1, read as the reverse complement.
GTAACTCGCATGTCCAGGATCTGCCTTTGTATAGCAGTTCTGTATGTTACGATTGAATGGTGGTATAACAGATTGAAGTTGCATTTAGATCTAGGCTTAGCTTGAACATTGAATGTGCCGTTCGCCCGACCATTAATTGAAGTGCTGCAATTCCACTCGTTGCCGTTCCCAGGGCAATTTTACCTTCCAATCGAATAGTCGCCAGCACTTTTCCCAGCAAAAATGATTTACCGGTTTCGCCTGGACCGTCTAAAAACAGTCTCTTTTCTAGCGTCTCATTGCATACATACCGCTTTTAATATATGATTGTACACAATCAGCTGTTATTCATTTAAGAGCGATATTTGATCCACCAACTCTTGGAATCTAGCCCGAAGGTATGCAGTCTCCAGCGATACCAGTGGATTTGAATCCTGGGGCGCGTTCCTCGACATTGAAATAAAACGAAACGATCTGACGTCAGAGACATTGCCTTTCGTCTTCGATACTCGCTGGCTGTGTTGGTGAAATTGCAACGATTAAACGTCATAATTACGTCTGCATCGTTGATAGCATTGTTGAATCTGCAAACGAAGACAGCAGTCGTCCGTTCGTCGTGAAAACGAACGCATGAATCTTCCAACTGATTTCATCGTTTTTTATGAAGTAAAGGCCCTTTACAGGACCACATTTCTATTCGAAAGAGATTGTCAAAATAAAAATTTAATCTAAAACATAAAAATTCCTGCAACAATTATTCATTTATGCTACTTTACAGTGTTTAAACTATAAAATATTTATGAATGGACAACGTATAAAAGTAATAATTTGTAATAAAGCTTTATTAACCTCAACAAAAATTAGTTCCTGAATTGCACATATTCATTTATAGTTTTCATAAATTGAAGTTTTGAAATACCTTCCAATTTTTAAATTCTATTGTTTTGTGTTTTGTTGTTTGTTTTTTATTCCTTCTGCCAGTGTTTTATGGGCAATTTTTGTTGACTGAATAAAGTTTAATTATTAATTATTATAAAATATTTAACCAAGCAAATTGTCACAAAGCCAATATAAATATTTTAGATTTAGCGATTCAGTTATTTCAAGAAATAAATTCAGAAAGTATTCTGTGTGAAATAAAATAAGGCGATAATGTGTATTTATATATGAATTTTATTTAACAAATTTATTTCATCTACTTTGTACATGTTATGAGGCTTCATTCTTCCGCCACGTAATTATGTAATTTGCAATAAAATATTTGCGGAATTAAAAAAACCAAACTTTTCAAAATTAAAAAAAAACTGTATTTTGCGAAATAAAAAAAAACAAAAAAACTTTTCAAATTCAATTGAGCAAAAATGAGCTATTAAAAGGGGGTAAAAAATGGACAAAAAGAATAAAAAGTTGGTAAGGATACTTCTTACTCATTTTTTAACCCCCACCTTTTGATGTTACTTATCCTCGACGGTTCACCTCCTTGATTTTAGTCCCTTTATTATCCCCTTTTTAATTTCACTTTAATATGCCAATTTCCTTAAATGAAGGGAATATAAATTGGAAATAAAAAAAGGAGATAGAAAGGAAACAGAGAAAAATGTAAAATAAAATGTGGGATTAATAGTGGAGATAAAAATTATGATAAAAAGCGAGGTTAAATAGTAGAAGATAACAAATGGGGCTAAAAAGTGGGTATTTGCTTTGGAAATAAAAATGAGTTAAAACTTGGGACTAATTGTTAGGGATAAAATTATAAAATTGAGGGTAAACAACGGGGTAAAATCTGGGATCATAAAATGGAAATTAACTTAATGGGCTAAGAATTATTCCTCCCAATTTCTTATTCTTTCTATACACAGTTCCCCCTTCAATCTTAGGATTTGAAAATTCCACAAGTAGGTCTTTTTATTTAGGAAAATACGTTTTGTTTCACAAGCTGCATTTTTAATTCTGCAAACTGCATTTTTTTATTTTGGAAAATTCGTTTAAGAATTCGTAAAAAGCTAATTCACAAGCTGAATTTAAATGTCAGAACCTACATTTTTTAATTGGCAAAATTATTCTAAAAAAATGCATTTTTAAATTTGCAAACAGCATTTTTAAATCTGAAGAATCCATCTAAGAATTCGCAAAAATTTGTATTTTACAACCTGAATTTTAATGTCGGATTATACATTTTTTTTTATCTTTTTGCAAGTTAGATTTTTTATTCTGCAAAATGCATTTTTAATTCGATAGAATGAATTTTATTTCTGCAAAATACATTTTGAATTCTGTAAGTTGCATTTTGGAAAATGCAGTAGCAAAAAAGCTGCATAAAATGTAAAGTGTGGATGAAATAAATTTGTTAAATAAAATTCATATATCAATACACATTATCGCCATATTTTATTTCACACAAACACTTTCGGAATTTATTTCTTGAAATAATTGAATCGCTAAATCTAAAATATTTATATTGGCTTTGTGACAATTTGCTTGGTTAAATATTTTATAATAATTAATAATTAAACTTTATTAACTTAACACTAATTACCTAGGCTGTAAAACACTGGCGGAAGGAACAAAAAAAAGAAGAAAAACAAAAGAACTCTTAAAAATTGGAAGGTATTTCAAAACTTCAATTTGTGAACAAGAAAACTATAAATGAATATGTACAATTCCGGAACTATTCGTGTTGAGGTTAATAAATTTTTATTACAAATTATTGCTTTTATAGGTTGTCTTACCACAAATATTTTATAGTTTAAACACTGTAAAGTAGCATAAATGAATAATTGCTTCAGGCATTTTTATGTTTTAGATTAAATTTTTATTTTGACAATCTCTTTCGTAAAGAAATGTGGCCCTATAAAGGGCCTTGACTTAATAAAATATAATGAAATCAGTTGGAAGATTCATGCGTTCGTTTTCAAGACGAACGGATGACTGCTATCTTCGTTTGTAGATTCAACAATGCTATCACAGCTAGCGAGTAACGGAGACGTCAGATCGTTTCGTTTTAGGACAATGTCGAGGAACGCGCCCCTGGTACGCTTGAACTTCTTGATCAGCGAACTGATGCAATTGAGGCAAATGAGGCGTTCATTGTTCGTCAGATATTGGTCCAAATCTCTTAATGTGAGATACAGCACTCGAAGATTGGTTGCTTCTGAGTTGAATTGATGCTGATGGTCTTCTGACAATGCGTCTGCACAACTATTCCACATTCGCTTCCTGGGGACTTAAGGCGGAGACACACATGCACGGTTTACATCCGACTAGCTGTCGCATGCGACTCTGGAACGACTACTTCCGGTTTCAAACGGCCAGTCGTAGGAGTCGTGCGACTAGTTTTTCAAACTTCAGCTCTGTCCGACTTTCACGCGACTTGTCGTTCACGATAACCAATCAGGTTGCGAGAATATACACGATTAGCATCACGGGAAGCATCCTCACGATTAGCATCACGGGAAGAATATACACGATTTAGCATCACGATTAAAATTAATCTTTGTTGGACTAATAATAAATTGTATTTTTGACGCGTAATCGAATCCATTTTGTCGGAAATGAATACAGTTTCCTGTGTGACTGCAGCGCTATCACGGACACAATTTGAGTTAAAATGCTTGTCGGTTGAAAGTCGTGCGCGCGGAAGTTGGAAATGTGTGTTTTGCTAGTCGCATGCACTCTGGTGTCGCTTCAAGTCGGATGAAAACCGTGCGCGTCAAAGTGGGATATGTGTGTTGGCACCTTTACAGTATGCCAGAATGACTGCAAATAGATGTCTGAGTTTTTAAATCTGGAAAGCAATTGCTTCACGCATCGCATACAACCCATTCTTCATCGTTCTTTAACAGCCTTAGAGCTTTTGAAGCCTCCTGGAAAGTATCTTGCAATACACCAACAACCCTTCGAAGATCTTCAAATGATTTTGGACCACAAACATAGCATACTCCGTTGGATTCGCATAGGCTTCTTTAGGCTCAAACACATCTACACGGAAACTGCGCGCACAGATTTCATCCGACAAAAAATGCGCACGACGCGTGCGACAAGATTAGACACACTTGCGCGGAATTCATCCGACTGAACGTGCTTATAACGCAGGAAGCGATCTACCTTTCTGTGGAAAAAATGGGTTCCAATGCTTTGAAGAGGCGAGAATTGCTTTTAAAGCAGCAGAGAATATTATTATTATTATTATTATTATTATTATTATTATTATTATTATTATT
>JAHWFO010009248.1:2033469-2093663 GCA_023313115.1 Rhysida immarginata | reverse complement strand
TTATTATTATTATTATTATTATTATTATTATTATTATTATTATTATTTCTGCAATTCTATAATTAACTCTTCGTTGACAGTTCTTATTTCATGTTCAGCTCTCGCTTCGACTAAACTGGCCTCCATTTTTTAATTTGTTATTATCGAAACTCGAAAGCAAATGATGACGTGGCTGAAGCGAGCAATGTGATTGGTGGTTCGTTTGTTTCGTGCGGAAGAAAGTTGGACGAGCTCAAAGTCACGCGTACCGTTCACATGAGTCGTCTGACTAGGTCGTAAAAGATAATAAGTTGTCGCTTGAGTCGCGCACCACAACTTGTCGCGTGAAATCCGTGTAGATGTGTTTGAGCCTTTTGACTTCCGAGATTGTCTGAAATGTTCGCTTCGTCGGCGCTATTACCCTAGTCATTAGGAATCATTAATCACACTGTTTACTAATCGTTATTACACGCATCAGACAATTTTCGAGCTATTTTTCGAATCTCCCACACGTAGAATTGAAGTAGATAATTGGTGTTTGTCACAAGATTTGAGAGGAGTCAGCTTAATAGCCTCCCAAATCCCAGTTCGCGTGAAAGGAGGCAGACACAGAAAAGAGAGAGAGCGAAAGCAGACGACCGAACGGAAGCGAAGTCCAAAGGATGGAGCGCTAAGTAACAAGGAAAGAGGACAGAAAATATGCGAGATGACGATGGTTAGAGGAGAGACGAGGAAAGAGCCAATAGGAAAGAAAGAGAATGTGAAGAGGAGGCGCGGGAACCGGAAGAGTTCACCCCCCGAGCACCACAAGGAGAAGGGCAGTTGAAAGCACCGGAGCTTACGCACGAGACAGTTGCGTTGCTCGATAGGCAAAGTAACACGCCGTCTCAAAAGGAAATTGTGAAGCTCCACGAGAAGAAAGGAGGAGCAGCTGCGTCGTTGTTAAAGGATGCAAAGGTCCCGAACATAGAGAGGCAACAGAGGCCCGAGGAGAGACGAACGAATTTGGAGAAGGCATCAGCCCGAACGGAGAAGCATTGAGCAAAATAGAATTGCTTTTCGTGCCTGCGTTGGAGCAGGAAAAATTTCTGAGTAAAAGAGGTAGCAGCGTAAGCGCGCATATCACCGGTGAAAATTGCGTAGCGCGTTGCGAGGCTCTTAATTCATTTCGGTAATTATGTAGATAACTGCCTCCACAGCACTTGCGTTTTTTCCTACCTTGTGTTGTTTTTTAACATACATCTTGGGTTGCTTAGTGTTTTTGGGGGGGTGGACGAAAAATTTAGTTTTTATTTAGGGTGGAAACTGCTTTTTTTCCCCCTCTCGAAAGCGATCTCCGCTAACTTTAATCATAGTATTAGAGTAGCGGAGATCTACTCTAATACTATGCTTTAATGGCGACGATTTCAGTCTTCCAAACACGCAACGCCATCTAGCGACAGCGCTTGAAGCCAGGCCTCGCTTTGATGACAGCCATGGTTCCTTCAATTAAGAAACCATGACGACAGCAATCAGTTTAGACACGGAATTTGCTTTGAAAGTAGTTCCAGTGACGAACCACCAGCCGTCTGTTGAGAGAGGTTATCTAAGGAAAAACTTAACTACCTTTAAATTTTAGCAAACTTTTACCACTATCGGCGCTCCGGGCCTCATTCAATAAGGCTCATTGGTCACTGTTTTCCGTTACTCGAACGCCTCCGGCGTTTTGTCTACGACGTCCCCCTCCGGGGGTAAGTTAATGATATACCCCAACCTGTTTGTCGCGTCATTTACTTTTGTTAGCATCACGGTCTATAGATATCACAGCCCACTAGATAAAGACCTGAATGCTGTTTTCAAAATGGTGGCGCTCGCAGGCGGACTGTCTGTGTGAAATAAGATGGAATAGAAGAATTATTTCACAAATTTGCTTTAATTTTCTAACGAAATCTAAGTTTTTGAACTTGTTATTTAAATGGCTTTATGTTTCAATCAAAACAATGGCAACATACGTGCAAATAAATATAGTTTCATATTTTTCAAAGTAGAGCCATCTATGGAGGAAGAGAAAAAGCATCTTTTCTATAAGAAATTTCGAAACCATATATGATGGTTTTAGAAATCTGCAAAAATTAGTTCCTGTAATAGATTAATTATTTTGGTTAGATTTTTGTAAGAAAATTAAAGCAAATTTATGAAATAATTCTTTTATTTCAGTTTATTTCACACAGACAGTCCGCCTGCGAGCGCCGCCATTTTGAAAACAGCACTCAGGCCTTTATCTAGTGGGCTGTGATAGATATTCATGGTCATCGAGCTCCATTGTTAAAATGAAGCTAAAGTTTCTAGCTCCCGGTAGGGCGGGAACTCTATTGAAAAGTGGCGCTGCATGTACAATCTGCCCAACAAGGTCTATTATAGACCTTGCTGCCCAACTGCGCCTGCAGCGACATCCTATCGGCAGAAAGAAACTTTACTTTCGTATTCCGTTTCAATGAAAACTCTATCGCTGGTTGCAGTCGGAATAGTGCGATCTATGCGGCACCTGGCGCGACCTGTTTTCCTTAGCTTCTCGAAACAATGGAAAATGGCTGAAGCTCGATGACCATGAATATCTATAGACCGTGGTTAGCATTAAAGCCCGTCGTACGACGGTTACCACAACTTTCATGTGGAGGTAATAATAAAGGAGGTCATGGCCTTGCATAAGGTGTACATTGTTGGTCCGCGCATATTGTTACTCACGCATTGTCGCTTCATGACGGACGGATCAAGCAAAATATATATACAAACTATATACAAGCGAACCCACCCGTTTGTATAATCGGGAAATAACCCATTGTTGGATTTTTTTCTTTGTTGTGACAACGTCCACCGTCGCTGATTTTATATAAATGATGATTATGGAGAAATAATACACCCTAAAGGCGGTTTTTCAAAGACGCGTTGTCTGCGTGTGCGTGCGTATGCGTACAACAGATCATGAAGGTCAACCAATCAGATCTCGCCGCACATTAACGGATCACTCACGCACCAGAGTTCCCTCGGAGTCAACATTTCTCATGACAAAATCCACCAATCATACAGCTTTCAATCGTTTCATGAAAATGGCAACTCCCGAACAACAAATGTGCGAAGACGAGCTTCTACAGATGTAATTCTAGAAGTACAAACATATCCAGTTCTTTATGATTCAAAAAATTCTCGATATAAAGTCACGGAATATTAAATCTGTACCACAATTTGCAGCAACTCATCATACACCTCAGGAGACATCCCAAGTTAATTTTGAAAGGAGTCTCGATCGTGGAGTCTCGCTTCTAAACTCGCCCTTATTCAGTCGATTTTGAAGTAAAGGGCCAACCCACCATCGTCTTTTACTTCTGCGTCTTCTTTTATGTCTCCGATATAATGCCAATAACAGAATATCTACGTCGACATTTTCAAGCATATTCATTTTATCTATTTTCTAATAAAACGCATAATCGCACACAATGTGACTATGAAAACGGGGCTTGCGTGAACGGATGCGGACGCATGCAACGTATACGCACGAACACGCAGACAACGCGTCTTTGAAAACCCGCCTCAATAAATACTATGTTCGCACTGCAATATCTAGATTGCCAAAATCCAGATTAAGTAAATCTAGTTTTTGTTTATCTGGAAATTTGTTATCCAGACTGTTTGCACTGCCCGGTCTCCTGAAGTGCACAATAGGTTATCTTAAATTTCAGTTATAATCAATTACTCGATCCATGTAATTTAACAAAATGGAGGAATTGATGTTGTTGGTCATGCCTATTATGCAAACATGAACCAAATAAGAAATCAGATGGTCATAAACAACAATCCTGGACGTCAAAATGCCATTGGGTTCGAAGTGCGAACAGGAAGTGGTGGCGTGCTGGGGAATGAAATTAATCTGGATAGCCTGTTCATCTAGTTTATAGAACTGCATTGAGATTATCTTGTTTTACCTTTTTTAATCTAGATCTTGATTGCCCACTTACCATTCGCACTTCTGTTTGAAATCTAGAATGGCGCACTTAATCTAGATTAAATGCTCAATGCGAACATATTATTACACAAATGATATTGGTCGACAATTGATGTTCATTTCATTAAATAGAAATCCTTACTTATTAAACGACTCTTATAATATTTTTTCCATTTTTTTTATTCATTTTGAACTACACATTTCCTTTATAAGTACGCATTTCCTTAGCAATCATAGACTTCCTTTAGCAATTTCATCTAATCCTAACAACGAAAGATTTCTTTAGAAAACGAATGCCTTAAAATCCTCGAATTCCTTAAAATCCTATTGGTCCTGGGTATTTTCGTTGCCCGACTTGTTTCAAATCTTATCTTTTTTTGCAGGACTAACAATTGGCTTCTGTTTGAAAAGGCGCTTCCAACCTCATTGCTTATAAATGGTTTATTAGAAATTTTGGCGTCGACTACTAAGGTCATTTTACGCCTTTTACACAAGTTATATCTGTATGCAGCCCGGGACAAACACAAACATTCATGCCTACAGCGGGAATCGAACCCACGACCAGGCGGACTCTCGAGAACTAGAAAGCCTACGCCCTAGCCCTCTCGGCCACTTATAAATGGAATTTATAGTTTATTGCTATACAGGGTGTACCGGAACGTCATGTACAAACCTGGAAGGGAGATAGTATGAATGATTCTAAGCAAAAAAGTTCATATGAACGTGGGCCCGAATTTGAACGATAACTGAAATATGAACAGAAATAAAAATACCGCCACCAAGATCAACAAGTTAATAACTCAGGTTCTCTAACACCTAGGATAATGAAATTTTGGGGAATAATAGGGTGCATAAAACTGTGTATGCCCTTAAAATTTGATCGAATTCCAATGACTAGTTTCTGAGTTACGCATTCAACATCGTAAAGCCGGCTTTTCAAAGACGCGTTGTCTGCGTATTCGTGCGTATACGTTGCATGCGTCCGTATCCGTTCACGCAAGCCCCGTTTTCATAGCTACGGCAGGGAAGAGGAAGAACGGGAAGCGCAGGTCGTAACAGTTCCAATGCTATTCAAGTGAAATCGAAGCAGCGCCACTGGTCTCCAACGGCCAGGCCGCTAAGGAAAGGAACTTCCGCTGTTGATAAACCCTCCCTCCGGCCTTCACGCGTGCTGCTCCACAGGCTTCTCCTATCCCCCTCCCCACCCGTGCTGTTCTTTTGACCACCCTCTCGTAAATACTATTTTATTCCGTTCATTTAACGTTGGGCGTACGTATCTCTTCATGTTCCTAATGCGTTCTTGTTCTGTTCTGAGTTGTAACGCGTCAATGCAGCACAATCTGGCACCGCCTGTCTTGACTTGTCGAAGAAAAGAATAAAATCGGGCACTTAGTTGCTGGATTCGCTGATGACATTCGCTGAATAGAAGAACAACTGCCATGAATGCGCCGCGCAGAAACGGCTCTTTGAAGAAAACCAATCACCTTGTAGGAAATTAGATACAAATACAATTTTATCTAAAGAAGGCTAGATTAGAGAGAACAGAAAATAACTGCTCCAATCTTGGAATTTTATGTTCACCTAATAATTTATTTAGTATGCAGTCACTTATTTAAAACTGTATTTTTCATCTAAGGCTCAGTTTCGATTAAAGTCGAAGCGGCCTGGCCGCTTGGATCGCTAATTACATCCGATTTCACTAAATCCCCCGAGCTTCGCTTCCCATTGTAATTCTTCCCTGGCCACGGTGCGATTGTGCGTTTTATTAGAAAATAGATAAAATGAATATGCTTGAAAATATCTACGTAGATATTCTATTATTGGCATTATATCGGAGACATAAAAGAAGACGAAGAAGTAAAAGACGATGGTGGGTTGGTTCTTTACTTCAAAATCGAGCGAATAAAGAAGGGCGAGTTTAGAAATCTACTACATGAAGCGAGACTCCACGATCGAGACTCCTTTCAAAATTACCTTGGCATGTGTCCTGAAGTGTATAATGAGTTGCTGCAAATTGTGGAGCAAAGATTGTACAAATTTAATATTCCGTGTCTTTATATCGAGAATTTTTTGAATCGTAAAGAACTGGTTAGTTTGTATTTCTAGAATTACATCTGTAGTAGCTCGTCTTCGTACATTTTTTGTTCAGGAGTCGCCATTTTCATGAAACGATTGAAAGCTGTATGATTGGTGGATTTTGTCATGTGATCCGTTTAACGCATCCGAACGGATTGAAAAGTTGAATCTGAGTTAACTCTGATGCGTGAGCTATCCGTTGACGCGCGAAGAGATCTGATTGGTTGACCTTGAAACGCATACGTACGCAAACGCAGACAACGCGACTTTGAAAACCCGGGCTAACCCGTGCTCACATGCGAGTACTAACATAGCCTAATGATAACAAGTCGATCAACTCTGCGCTGGTTCCTTTGATGTTGCTGTTGCCCACAAACGACAGTGACGGACCCCTGCGGTCGTGTATCTAGAAGCCGCCTCCTGCGTATCTTTTAACATTGGGAATATTGGAGAAAGTGCCTCTAAATAAATTATTACTAATAATTAACGTTTTAGAGGAATTCGGTTCATATTCATACGAATTAAATTCTCAATGAGTATCTTCTTTTCATATTAAGTGTAAATGAGTTTAAATTATTTTGAAAAAACTTTTGATAAGCGCAAACATTTGAAGAATATACACAAATCTATGGGAAAACATCGTCTGCTAGCCTGATGAGATACACGACCGCTAGGGGAAAGTTGGCAACAGTCGAAGGCGAAAGTTGATCGACTTGTTTCATTAGGCTATGGTACTAACCAGCACGATGTTGACTGCGTAACTCGGAAACTACTCGTTGGAATTCGGATTCACGTTCATATGAACTTTTTTGCTTAGAATCATCCATACTCCAAGTTTGTACATGACGTTCCGGTACACCCTGTATAATAAGGTCTTGCATTAGACGCTTCATTTTAAACGATAACGGCGATAAATAACAGTATTGTAGTCGTTATAATAAGAAAATGAAGATGGCAGGATATCCTGGAAACAGCGTGCGCACAAAAAATATCGCAGTTTGAACATTTTCTTTACATTTTGCAGTGATGGCGTATGAGGATAAATGTTTCATTGGATGAAAGAAGAACTGTCCAAGTTTATTCAAGTTTAGGTTCGTCGCACAGATTTATGGGGACTGCGCTGAAAAGACGCTCTAACACACGATCTACGTTCTCCTCTGACACAAGCGGACGTTTCCGACTTTTGCCTTTACAGATGCATCGTGTAGTCGTTTATTGCTATGATATCGCCGGATCTCGTTGTTGTTGGATGCGAGGATCTGTTTCGAATTGCTGTCGGAATCCCCTGTAACCATAGATGCACATTTCTTAAACTCGAGCACGCAGAATGCTTTCTGGTGGGAGTCGCATTTTCTCCACAATGATGCCTTGCGCGGCAGCGAGGAAGCAACAAGTTCGGCGTGTATGCTTAAAATCTGTCATGTTTTTTCTTTCATGCAATGTATCATTTATCCTCATACCCCATCGCTATGAGAAATTAAAAAAAATGTTGAAACTGCGATCTTTTATGTACACTTTGTATATTAAGATCCAATATTTCGCAAAGCCTTGTTGATCAAATCCTTTATCGTCACAAAATTTCATCAAAATCAAAAATGATCGAATAGGAAAGATATATATAAAATCGGGTAAGTTACTAAGGAATAACCCTTGTTATCCGCCCGGATGGGATCCTTATAATCAAACATCACAAGGAAATTCAATGAGAGTTTATTAGAATTTTTGAGAGAAGAGAGGGGGGTATTTCTAAGCAACGTCGTGCTTGAAAATTACATTGTGTGCACACCTGTTTCCCCTCATTTCTTTGGTCAGCAACTAATAACATTTTATGGTAGTCGCTTTTTTGTTATCATAAATCTTTCTTATCTTTTGCACTAAGAGCTTAGATGAAATTGCGCTGTCAAACTATTTCTTTAAATATATATTCAGATGTATTCAGATTTGCAGAAAATTCAGATGGTGTTGAAATACGTTTAATTTCATCAAGAGTATTTCTCCTATTGAACCAAAATTTGGACGTTTTAAAAGTGGCGTTTGGAAAGCTGGTTTTGTTTTTTTTTTCGTCTCAAAGTAATATTTTTAATTAGAAAAGCTTTTTTTCCATCGAATTAGATTAGTTTATTTGTTCGTAGAATTAATCATTTAATCCCTCACTGATTCTTGATGGCCAAATGTTGATTGTAGGTGATTGGAGCTAGTCTTTTTTGCATCGATTGGTAGTCGGACGGAGGGTTCAACGGCGGTTGCCGCAGAAACCATTCTCGTCTTCTTTAACTTTCTTCCACTTCTATCTCACTATTTTTCTCTAACGCATCGTTTAGAATATTTTTTGACCTAAAAGGTTTTCCATCCGCATGACCTGTAAAGATGTTTGTATGCACTTCTCTACCCTTCTCCAACCTCCCGTGATCCTCCAGAGAATCTCTCAGATTCGATTTCTTTCGTTACCACTCCGTTGCATTCATTGTTATTTATTCGTACCATTCCGCTCCATGAGTTATTGATTCCTTTCCATTCGCTTTAGTGGACATTTCAGGTTCATAGGAAAATGCTTTGCCCTATATATTACCATTTACAAGGAAGGGAAATGCTTTCAGATTCTTCATACACTTTTTTCTCAACGGTTTTACTTTCAAAGACCATAACAGAACTATATAATTTTATCTAGGTAAGATATGTATATAAAAATTCGAATTTTAGACCCTTTGTTCTAAAATTTAACTGTTAGGTTTAAAGGAAAGAATATTTTTGTTGCATTTTGGCATTTGCAATAAAGAAGCATATTGAATGTAGATTTGATCTGAAAACTAACTACTTCAAGAGTGTATATAAATATCCTATATGTCTTAGCTTTAGAAAACAAGTAGAAAAATAGAGCGATTTTGACCCTCAAACACGTTTGAAGTAGTTATATTTTAAAAGAACAATGCTACTTGGTAGCATCTTCGAACATTTCTAACAACCTTTGAGCTGCCTATCTGACGAAAACCTAATCAATTATAGTTGATCGTCTAATCTTCTTTTTAAGGATGTACGAGATTTTTATTCTGCACTTCGATAAAGCGCACTGAGAACGATGCTTCTGTTCATACGATCAGTGGAAAAAACGACAAAGTAGCGGTAAATAGCTTTTTGTAAAAAATTTACGAGAAGAGCATTCAGGAAGTGATGGGAGAAGATTTTGCAGCATAAATGCAATCTTTAATGAATAAATATCGTATAAATAACCGTAAAACATACTTTTAATTTTAAGTTAAAGAGAAAAAATTAATGAAATAAAAATCTTTTTAATAAGAGACAAATACACACACACAAACCAGTGAATCAGAAACATCTGTGAAATATAAGAAAATTTGTTTTTAATCTCTATTTATACAAAAATAATTGTTTGAGATCATGTGATTCAAGCGTGTACTTATCACTTATTTAAGAAAGAGCTGGATGAGTCTAATCATAAAATTTATTTGATCAGCATGGGGGACAAAGAAGGACCTAACCGACGCTCAATGAGATTCTGCATGCTCACTTCATAGAAGTCTTGTTCGGAGAAATCGGGCATTTACTGCGCAACAATTGGCAAATTACTTCGTAACAGGGCCGCCCAGAGAAATTTTCGGCACATAAAAAAAAGTGCAGCAAAAATTAAAAAATATCATATAAACCTTTTATTCAAAAAAGTGTACAATAAATTCAAAATTCGATACTGTACATACCATACAAAATACAAACATTAAAGAAAGATATTTTAAAATATTTTTTATTGCCTCATCTCCATCTGCCTCATTCACTTTCTCACTTTATGTTTAGCGAAATCTTTAATCACATCGTCATAATCAGTTTTCATTGCCAGGTGATGTTCTATTGATAGCAAAACTAGGCCGTTAAATTCTGAAGCGTTGATGATCAACTTATACTTTTTATTGATGAAAAATTACTAAATGCTCTTTCACCTTCGGCAACAGGTATAAAGCTTAGTTTCCATACATGCGTTTTTAACTGCATCTCTGCGTCTAGACGCATAAATTGGTGCGTCTTGACGCACGTATCATGGAAACAGATATCTGCGTCTCCGAATCTTGGTTGATGTGCGTCTGGAGTTCATGCGTCTGGACGCAGAAAAGTGAAGTAGATAGGCTTTCTACTTCTTGACGCACTTGTAAATGCGTCTCAAATCTTTCTAGATCATATGATTGTTTTGCGCAAGCGCACTTGCTTTGTTAACCTTCCAGCGGGCGCGCCCTCTAAACGAACGCGAAAGGTCGCGTGTATTTCCTAGATACGCTATTGCAAAATATAAATTTTCAAGAGTGTACCTTTTAAAATAATGTTGTAATCAGTTATTTTATTTAAAATGAAATGAAAACAATGTAAACATAAAAGACAATAACGATATAAAATGACCAAAGAATTGCCGAAATGACGTGAAAATAAAATAAATGAAATTGCCAATATTTCCACTGTACTATTTACATTTGTGTAAAGATGAATTAAAAGTGTAAAGATATATTGGAAAAAACAAATGAATTGAAATTTAGATATAAAAAGATTTTTATTAGAACCCAGTACCGATGTTTTCTTTTATTTAGGTTTGCATGTACAAATAATGCTGTACATGCTACGGTAAGAAAGCAGAGGAATCCTTCCATCAATTCCTTTTCTTCATTTGATGGAATCTGTGCTCGGACACCATAAATTAATAATGATATTTTAAGAAATCCGAAAGACACCAAGGTGGTGGCATGATGGTTAGAGAGAAGTTGAACTTTCTGCGTAGACTTAATGCATGCATGGAAACTGATACTTGCGTTCGAATTAAATGCGTCAAGAGCTGTTGCAATGTGCGTCTAGGTGCGTCCAGATGCACATTTGCTTTCTGCGTCGAGACGCAGTTATAAATGCGTCAAAAATGCGTGTATGGAAACTTAGCTTTACGCAAAAAATTCTGATTGAAATACATATTTCGGGAAAAACGCCCTGAAGATGAAATTTTCAAATGGCATGTAAAACGCCCTGATATAGCATCTTTAAACGTGACGTTATGAATCTTATTTGTGTAATAGATTTCATCTTTCGAATATATATTTATTAAATATTGCCAGAATCGGAAATTTCTTTGGGCTGTGAAATTTCGATGCCGGGCCCGTGATAAAAGTATCAGTCACCCACTTCTCGACGGCCCTGCTTGGGAAAACAGTGGTACTTTGGTTAACGACTGCCTTAAATAATGACGTACTTGGTTAACGTCGAATGGCTGTTAAGGGAAAAAAAAATGTCTTGGTTAACGACCTTTGATTATGTGCTTAATTTAGTTAACGCGCTTCTGTTCATCAGCTGACACGGAGATATTTTATCTTGCATGGCAGTAAACCTCTATCCGATCTTGCACTCAGCCACGCATGGGAGGGCGTTGAGAATAGAGAACAGTCACGCGGCATAGCAGCAAAGCTCAGACATGTTTGACCCATTAGAACCAGCTGTTTACGTTTCTCGATGATTGCATATTTCCTTGTATTATAGCCTATTGTGCTTTATTTTATGTGGTTATAAATGTGGTATATGAAAAAAATGTTAGGTAACATATTTTATGACATCTTAAATGAGTTTTTTCTGCATATTTGAGATGTATTGTGGTTGGGAAAGAGCCGGAACGAATTAATCGAATTCCCATTATATCTTATGAGAAATCGCGTCTTGGATAACGGCGTTTTGGTTAACGTATACAAGGTACCTCTATATCTGCCCTTGCTGTTCTTCTTATACACTAAAAATCTCCATATAAACCATTAGGCTGCATTCAGTATTGCTGTACTTGGGGCGGGATGAAAATTTTAGGGGCAAAAGTAAGGATTTTGGGGATGAGCGGGCTAAAACTACGAGGGGAGATCAAAAAATAAGTTGCACTAACTCGCCACAGGAGCGCGCTGCGTGTCCCAATCTTGGGCAAAGCGGAGAAAGGGACATTAACTGCGCAGACGTCGGATAGGATTTTTGCTGTGGTTTTCCGTCGTGTTTTGTGTGACTAGCGGGCTAAAAGCAATGGCGCGTCAACTGGATGTCCACTCCAAACTTGAGGTGCGAGCAGCAATCCGATTTCTATGGGCCAAACGGGCGAATTGCACGGACAATCATCGATCGCTGTGTAAAGTTAACACAGCCAAAAAGAAGGCTGAGTACATGCACAGACATGAGGTGCATTCAAGTTATAAGGTCTCCAAAATTTTTTTTTTCTGCAGTGAGCTTAAGTAGAAAGATCCGGATGCTTTTAAAATTTTGAAATCACTTCTGTATATGGAAATTGAGCGCCAGTGTGATTTTGTTGCACGATAACGCAACACTCACAAAGGCCCGCCAAACGTGCGAACTGCTGCAGCGATTCAAGTGGGAGGTTTGGCAACATCCTCCATACAGTCCCGACTTAGCGCCATGCAACTTTCATCTTTTCGGTAAGCTCAAAACGGAACTCGGTGGACAACGATTTCGAAACGATGAGGAGGTGAAAGTGGCTGCCACCGTGTGGTTACAAAACGCTGGAGGAGATTTCTATGCATCCGGAATCGAAAAGTTGGTTGATCGTTCGGATAAATGTTTAGGGTCTCTTGGGGACTATGTGGAAGTGCAACTTACTTTTTGATCTCCCCTCGTACCTAGAATTCTCCCTCATATGGATACGCCCCTAATGTTGCCATATTAAACTTTGTTTCGGATAGATTTTTGTGAAAACCACCATATCATACTAAAGCTACGACGATCCTACATTCGAACAATGATTAAACATGTGTTTGTGAGGTGAAATGGCAAAGTTTTTAAATAAAATCTTTAAGAAAATCATTTAGGCATGTTGCGTTTATTGTGAATACCCTATTATAAAACTTTAAAAAAGTTGTTTTTTTTAACAATCGCCTCTATCCTTCATTTATATGATTATTTTTATGTAATTTTGATGAAAAAACGACGCACCTTTCCTTTTATGTATTCCCTTTAAAACCACAGAACCAAATAAGCAAAAATCCCATGACTTATGATGACAGATATGAGTTATTTCATCGCTAAAACGGAAAGAATTAGCTCTGCATTGCCACTCTAATACTATTTTGCATAGATCCCGGGCAATAAAATTAATGGACTTTCCAGAGCATAAATTTTTCCTTTTTTCATTTACTCCCGGAAACAACACTCATTAAAGTTAACAGTATTTAATGAAATGGAAATCTACGCGCTTATCTATAACAATAAATAAATTTAAATAAATTTACTTGAAAATAAAATTAACCTCATTAATTCGTCACTTTATATCCCTTCTCATTTAGCTTAAATATATCTATCTGAATATGGTTTTCAAAAATGTACATTTGTATCTGGAACTAGAGTAATGTACCCGGGTTCCCTCGGATTGCTTGAATATATACAGTTGTTTAGGGTAAATTTTACAATGAAGAAATTAAGGCTTTTTTTTTTGCCAAAAATGACTAGCTGTACAGGGTTAATCACCACAGATCACCCGTAGTTAATATCAGGAAAAAACCCGTTGCATTTTTTCACTCATAAAATCCGTACCACCCACTGCAATCATTAAAACCGGCTATAATAATGTATGTTAGGATATAAGATCACTGAGCTGACGTTGGGAATTAGAGTGAAAAAGGGTTTACTTGATCAAAATGTTTTTTGTACAAATAAACAAAACATTGTTGATTTCTATCTGATTTTTATAAAAAAATAAAAAAAAAATTGTTGTAATGCTTTTTACACTTTTAAGTATTTTTAAGACTACCCCCTTATAGATGCTTCAATCATTGTTCGATTTCAAAATTTGCATGTTCAAATAAGTGTGAACCAATATAAAGTGCTTCTTTCTGGCATAGAAGTGCCTCGAGGCAAAGAACTATCAGATAAAAAGAAATTCGAAAAATCTATTTTTTGCATGGCAATGGAAAAATCAGAGAGAGACATAGCTATGGCAATAGGAAAATCCAAGACTGCAATACACAATGTTATTGTTAAGAAAGATGAATATGGGACCAAGAAGAAAACAGGAAGAAAACCTGCCCTCTCTCCCAGAGACTTAAGGAGAACTGCGAGCCTTGCTGTGTCCAAATCAAGGTCCACTCGTGAAATCAGCAAAATTTGGATGGAAAAGTGAGCCATATGACTGTGCGGAAAGGACTGAGAAAAAAATCTTCATGTGAAACATTTTAAAATGAAGTCTGTTCCAAAACTCTTGGTAGCGCATAAGGATGCAAGATTGAACTGGCCCAAAAAATTAATGTTCTGGACCACAGAATGGCAGTCAGTTGTATTTTCAGACGAAAAGAAATTCAACTTGGACGATGACTACAAGTGTTATTGGCATGATTTGAGAAGAGAGCCCAGAGACAGATACAGTCGACAACTTGGGGGAGGTTCCATCATGGTATCGGGTACATTTGCGACACAGTACGAGACACAAGTACCCTGGAATGCAAACAATAATAGATATTTAATAAAACAATTAATAAAATAAAATAAATAAGTCAAAAATAAAAATGAACAAGAATGATTTTACCGCCAAAGCGTATAAAGGGAGCGTTATATAGCATCATACATGAATATAGAGTTAAAGTACATTTTAAAACAATTTAGAGAAAACATATAAATTGAGAAAAACTAAATTGTAAATTACTATTTAAGTAAACTATTGTATAGAGAGAATTTAAACGAATAAACTTGAAGAACTGAAGAGTTAATTGGAGAGTGAAGTTATTCTTTACATATTTGAACAAATAAAAGTTCTTTAATTTGTAGGCATTCCCACATAATGTTAAACGAAGTGAGCCTCAATTGCTAAAACATTATGTGTAGGCATCTATTATTTTTTCATATTGAATTACTAAATGTTTCTACGTTATCATCTACCATTGAAGCAAGCGATTAACTACTACCAATTAACAATATGTCTCACAGTATTTAGTTTTAGATGCTATTAAGCCTAAGAGCAATATGCTCTTGATACCAATAAGCTATGGTTAACAATAGGTCTAACAACTCGAAAGGAGTTGGTTGATATATTAGACGCCATATCTGAGCATTGAAAATTTCCAAAGGTAACGAATAGTACCATTAAAACATGTACTACTAAACAATTCCGACTACAATTAATTACTCGTTATATTCACTCATGACACCTTATTACGAGTTGTTTGATATATTACATGCCATATCTTAGCATTGAAAGTTCCAACGATACCATTGGTACTTTTAGGGCACGTGCTACTAAACCAATTCCCACTATCATTAATTACTCGTTATATTCATTTATGACCCGTTGTTACGAGTTGTTTGATATATTACCTGCCATATCTTAGCATTGAAACTTCCAATGGTACCATATGGTACCATTAAAACACGTACTACTAAACCATTCCCACTATCAGTATTTACGCGTGATATTCATTCACGTGACATCCTTACACGTACACGTTCAACTAGACCAATATCTGCTATCACTATTACTCTTATATATTCGTTCATGACACGTCGTGACGATTTGTTTTATGTATAAATGCCATATCTGGTTATAGGAATTTTTTAAGGGGGTATCATTATGGTACTATTAGAACACGTACCTACTCCGGCTATCTCACGTTCGAACTTTTCGTGCTCTGTCCCATATTAATGGATTGGTGAAAACAGAGTGTGAAAAAATTAATTCGTTTTCAAGTTATCGTAATAAATAATAAGCTCCCTACGAATAAAAAAATTATTTTGATTTAGAGACCGAGCTCCGCTTTTAATAATCGTCAATCACGTGCATCCTGCACGAGCAGAGCCGAACCTATGTGCGTATCATGCGTTTTCTCCAATACAAGGATAATTCGTCTCTTCCAACAATTCAATACACGCACTCTCTATTGCAACGCAATGCATTGTTGGAATTGTGTCTACAGACGGACAGACGGACAGCTGGACAAAGCGATCACATAAGCACTTTTCTGCGAAAACATGCCAAAAATAAAAAGCTGGCGTTTTAATTAGGGTGCCTGTATTCGAGCGAGCGGAGAAGGGTGGTGAAATCCAATTCCGTAAGCTTTAAGCGTCAACCGCCATTTTGATCCCGTGGTCGAAAGTGACAATTGAGTAACTATGCTAAATTCGTCCCTATTTTATTTTAGACTAATTTATTGTTGCCTGAAGCTATACAAGATGTATGTACAAATGCTTTTTCCATTTTATTTTATTTCTTTACATAAATATTATAGAAAAAAATAAACAAATTTACAAAAAAAAAGGCATTAAGTTTTTCTGTTTTTTTTTTTTTTAAATTTAATAAAAAACAACAAAACCATATTTACACATGCATATGCCTTATTCATATATTCAGAGGATTTGGCTGGGTTACGTATCTTAATGAAATCTTAAGTCAAACTTTTATGTCGCCTACGTTTCAAGAAGGAGTTCTGGAATTATGTGTCTATAAATACTCAAATATAAGATAATGACTGAAGAAACACTCCAATATTTCGAAAGACAAATTGAAAAGGGAAGGAAAAATTTTCATCAATTTATTTGATGGTTAAAGGGTAAGGACTATTCCCGACCTTCGAGTCGGAGCCTGCTCTGCCGATTGAGTTGCTGCGTTGTGGCTTCAATGAAGTTTATTTGGATATCTTGTAACAGCAAAGCTGTTCATATCCGCGATAGCTCAGCTGGTTAGAGCAGTGCCAGCGATAGGCATGGTCCCCGGTTCGAATCCGGGTCGCGGAATTTTTCCTTCCATTTGTCAATTTGTCTTTCTTATGTGGCTATGTTCATCACACAATTCCAAATCAATCACATTAATGAGTAAAGATGTGTTAGTGACAATTTTTTTTGTTGTGAAGCAATGCTTTTGAAAACTGACTTTGCTAATATGTCAGAATCTTCTTTACTTGTACAGGTCGAATTCTTATTGGGTACATTAATATCCTCCTCTCAGATGTTTTCTTCGTCAGTAAAGCTTTGTAGCATACGGAACATTTTTTTATTTATCTCAGAATATTTTTAATGACCATCCTCCTAAATATTCGATGATGTCGTGTTCAGTAATTGTTACGCTCATTTTCGAAATAACTGTCATATTCATCTCCTGTGGCCTGAATCTCACTTGTTTCTTTCTATTTGAATTAGTCATAATTTCCTCTTTGCAACGTTTGCAGGAAAGCGAAAAAGCCTTCCACCTTTGTCAAAGTGATTGCTACAGGCAGGAAGATAACAATCAGACATCGTTTTTGCTCGTTAGAATTTGATTTTAGTAGGTTATTTTAAAAGATCAAATGATTAAAGTTCAGAAAAATAGATAAAGATAGAAATTCTAACATTACTACTCGAAACGAAAGTATCGTACGAGTATTTAAGCAAAAAACATGCGTTCTCCTATGGGTGGCCGAGCGAATTCGGGATCAAAATGACGGACGGAGGCCACAAAAATGAGAGTTGTCACCACTCTTCTCCCGCTCACTCGCATTCAGGCAACTTATAAGTAGTTTTAATTTCCTTGTAGCGCCATCTTTTGTTTGTATTGTGAACTAAAGTATGCCTTGACCGCATGTCAGCTTGTGTTCAACTACCAACTTAAGAGAATTTAGCCTAGAACTGGGCTTCTAGACGGCGAATCACGATAAATCATACACCATTTTTTAACTTACACATAAAACAACACAACTGTGAAAACCGCGTTAATTTTCGTGTAGTGGGTTTTTCGTGACGAGGTAACAAACAAACATACAGACAGACAGAACTTCTAAAAACGATCGTTTTGGCTTCTGTAAGTGTTAATAAGACCTGTCGCATAAGATTTTCTTAAATATTTTCTATGTACAGACACCGGGTGGGCTACAGTTTTATTATCGGTATATTTCCCTGCCAAAAGTATCCGGACACCCCGGTCCACGTGCCCTCTATGGAAATGCTGTCGTCAGTAACACGTTGGGCCGTCCCTTACTGCAATTATTGCTGCAACACGATGAGGCATGTGCATGTCCACGGCGCTCCAGCACATCCCACAGTGTTTCGATTGGGTTCAAGTCTGAACTCTGCGCAGGCCAGGCAATAACCGGATGCCTGCATGGGCAAACCATGCCTTTGTTGAACGAGCGGCGTGACATGGGGCATTATCCTGCTGGAAGAAGCAGTCCGAAGAGGTGCCATAGAACTCCATCATCGCTCCAGGAAGGTGCGTTTCCAACATCTCTTGGTACCGTGGGGCTTTTAGTGATAGGTCCTACGCCTGCTGTATAGAACGTGGCCCACACCATGACTCCACTACCAGAGTCCTTCACTTGTGTGTACGAAGCACTCTGGATCGTATTTCTCGTTTGGCCGTCTCCAGACCCACACACGACCGTCAGATTGTTGGAGGGTGAAGTGGCTTTCATCGCTTCACATGACATTTGCCCAGACATCACTAGTCCATTGACGACGCTCCGTACGTCATCATAGACGACGAACAGCATTCACCCTTGAGACAAATAGCTTCCTCTTTACGGCTCATCCACAGAAGTCAATCTCATGGAGGGCACGTTGCACTGTGTGCACTGAAGGGCTACGAGCTGCGGCTGGTTTGAGAAGGCGTCTGGCTCCCCTACAAAAGCAACAGTGATGTCCCGCAGAGTTTCTTTACGATGCCTCACCACCACCCGAGTCAGAGCACGTTTGTCTCTCGGCGACAGGAGTGGAAGTCGCCCGGAACGTTTCCTATCGTTGTTGCACTTATCTGTTCATATTTGTGCACAACATCGTGCACAGTGGAGCGAGGATACCCAGTGAAAGCGCTGATTTCGCGAAGTGACTTCCCGCTAATGCGGCACCGCACAATCATTTCTTTCTCAAAGTCAGATAATTCTCGGACCTTTGGCATGCTGACTGGTGTTGTCACTGCTGTACCAACTGATGAGTCGTGTCTTTAATATGCAGACTGCCACCTGATTCTTCTATTCAATGTTTCTTTACAGTATAATCGATCTACACGAGAGCACATCATTTAACAAAACATAACAAATTCTTCTAAAATTTTAATTAAATTTAATATTCAGAAAATCAAATACGAAGGCAAATCAATAAGTCGGTTCTACGAATTTTTTCACACCAATTTATTGATCAAACAAGACGACATTAGGTGTGCAGGAGTTCATTATTTATTTTTCTATATATCCACCACCGACGTCAATGCATTTTTCCCACCGTGACACCAATTTGGATATCCTGGCATTGTTCATATGATTTTCGCCCCCCCCCCCCCAAATAGAGGCCCGGCACTGTTCAACGCTCTGTGGTAGTAAGTGTGGAAGAACCAATAGCACCATCTTGTGCCCCCTCCCATATAGTATAAATTTTACCTGAAACATTTTTCGAGGGATACAAATCTCTCGAGATATTTGCGTAAACTGGCTAAAAAGAAACATCCTGTATATAATATAAAATTGTCTATAATTGCGTATAAAAAGGAAAGTTTCAGGTTGTAGCGAAAACTTTTAACGTGATTGTATGCATGATTCTATTGCATGCTCCTTAAAAGGATTTTCTATAGAGAAGATTAAGCTATTTTTGATCTAGGGTTTTTTGATGTATTTTCTGAATTTTAAGAAGCTTAAGCAGAGCAGATTAACAAGACATTGATGATGGTATAGTGTTAGTCACGATTGATTGAAATGAACTTTACCAAAAATAAAAGTGACTGAAAAACTTTATTACTTTGAGAACTGCAGTATTTTTTCTACATTTAATGATGATGCAGATAAATATTGTGTCGCGAATTTTTACACTTTAAGAACGACGTTCCTCGATGGCATTCATATGGTGATGAGCGAAGGAGGACAGATAAACCGTTTCCCACGTGGCTAAGATGACGGCATGAAAATGATGGAGGTATTAATGCCATTTAATCCTAATAAATTTCTTGGGATGGCAATTGTTTTCCAGGAAATGCTTCGATGCCATTGAAGGGTTTTTCTCATCTACTCGCATCTAATCTTTTATGAGCGACGGTGCTTAAGCGAAGAAAAACTTTGATTCTTAAATCTAAAAGTGAATGCAACAGTGAAATCAAAACAAAATTAAAGCTTCTGCTATCTCTGTTAGTGTTAGCTTACACTAAAAAAGAAAGGTAAATTCCTTAATTTCTTTACGGGATATTGACAGCATCTTGAAGCACAATGTGATACTATGAAGCACAATATTTAAAAAAAAAAACCCACTTCACTATTCAAAATCACTAAACACAAATCCCTTCACAATTCAAACTTCATTTCAGCATGTAAAACACGATCACAGGTGAATAATATGTTAAAAATTCAACTTGACTTTATGGTAAACTTTTATATTGCTCTAAATATGTCTAACCTTAATATCTGGCATTGCTCGGGTTTTAATAAAAAAAAAAGAAGCTGTAAACTAAACAGTAAAAGCTAATATAACTGAAAAGACTTGTCAAGAATAGCTTTTAATTGAAAGAGTTTATTCTGTTGAACAAAGCAAAAAACTTAAGTTAAACACAAACCCATACAAAACATGGAATTAGAATCCTTTCTGGCTAGAGTAGATGTAAAGATTATGTGGACTGCCAACACGTGAGCAACCAACATACAGCTGACCATGAGAAAAGCAAGAAGACTAGATCAAATCCAACAACCTTAAGAGATTGTCCCTGAGACTTGTTAATTGACATAGCGAAACTGAAATGGCAAATCTGTGTCTGGTGGAATCAGTGGGATTCTTGGAATGAACATAATTTCATTTTTGTATTTCCCTGTGATGAGACGAGGCTTCATGCTTTTGATGATTAACCTTGTTCCATTGTACAATCGTGGAGGGTCGAAGCTTCTCCGCAGCATGATTGGAGCTGCTTCTTGGAGGATAATACCCCATTCGTACTACAGCTGGGCTAGATCGAGTTTTATCAGATTCGGTACCACTAAAACCTGAGCTTGTTAATAAGTCACTGTCACTGCTATCAGTGCCACTATTTACATCGTCGTCCTCCATGTTTTATGTTGCCGTGTCTCTCTCATGTCTTTTTTTGTGCGTGAAATAACTGAAACAATGATATTTTGAAGAATGTTTGTTCATTATTGCCCTTTCCCTCAGTCAATATGTCTAGAACTTAACACCTAATTTCACGGAAACCCCTGCACCATTTAAATCAATTTTTTAAAAAAATTCCAAAACATTTTTCTACCATTTAAAAAAAAAAAAGTGCTCCAAAACCGGGTCCTTATTAAATTTGAAATGTGTCATTAAAACGAAAGGAGAACATAAATATTGAATGAAAGAAAAGCATTTATTTCCTATAAAATCAATCATAAAATGCAAATTCAAAAACTTTTAATGAAATATCAATTTCTTCAAAGGCCTATGTCATTCTAAAATCATATAAAAGATCAATAAGATGTTAACAAACATCAGGATAATAATTAAAAGAAAGAACAAAGCATATTGAATGGCTACGATGTGGATGTGATATAAAAGAACAATGACGTATATTAAAAAACCAATGACGTTCTTTAATATATGTCATTGAAAAGAACATACATCAAATTTTCAAACTATAATTTTGAGAATTTTTGAGAACAATTTTTATAAATAATGCAAAAATGACTGTTAATAAAGTTCAATTAAAAGCTATTAATAACGCATTATTTTCATGCATGGGGACGAGTTTTAGCGCCATTGTGGCAAAAATAAGAAATCTATTTGCCTCCCATTTTAGATGCGGAAAAACATCGAATGGACAGGCCTTCTATAATCTAGTTGGCCATGCCATTGTCTTTAAATCACGATCTATAGCAAGGCCTCCTGTTGACAAGGCCAGCTCACTCAGACAAAATGGCGGCAATAGAAGGCTGGCAGATGATACAGCTGAGATGAATGATTTTTAATGTTCAGCCCAAAAAGTAAAAAATGCACTATATGTTATTTTATTCACAATAGGCTTCACATTAAAATATTACAATCGTCTAACTATTTAAAATCTAGTAAGAAAAAATAATTCTCCTTGAAAAAGTCAGTTTAGCTTAATAAATCTAAAATACATCATTGTAATATTTTAATGAGAAGAATATTGTGAATTTTTACATTCTGTTTGCTCAGCATTTAAAAAAAAAGTCCATCTCACCAATATCATCTGCCAGCCTTCTATTGCCGCCATTTTGTCTGAGTGAGTTGGCCTTATCTATAGATAGAAATGGTCATCGAATTTCTGACATTTTCCATTGTTTCAAGCATAGCCTACATGATAAGGAAGGCTCAAGAATCGCAGATTATTAAGAAAAAAGAATGGGAAGAAACGTCAGTAAGAATTTGAGTGCCATAGACATTGTGCCACCTGCGTCAGCCAGTGTAAAAATAAGTCAGAAAAATTGGTGATACGCGGGCTCCTTCGTCACTATTGGTAAAAAAGGGACTAGTGCGCGAGCAGCAGCCGCCGAGATTTGCAGGGTGGAAGGTCAGGGTGTGACCAATGAACGGACAGCACGACCGTGGTTCTCCCGCTTTTCGTCTGGAGACATGGGCCTGGAAGATGCGCTAAGGAGCGGAAGACCCAAAGTAGCAGATGACGCAGCTCTACGGCAACAATTGGAAGCCAACCCAGGCAGCACCACCCGTGGACTTCACAATCGGGTGTGGTTTGACATCTGCACGCCATGGGAAAGGTCAACAGGAGCTGCCAAATTGTGTCCCACGAGCTGACGCGCGCGCAAGCACAACAACGGGTGAAGGAGTGTTGTCAACTGCAGGAAAAAATCGAGGTTCTGACACATCAAGTGTACAGCCCCGACCTGGCACCTTCCGACTACCATCTCTTCCAGTCCATGACTGTTTCGCCCAGAAGCCGGAGGAGTGGTTTCGCGAGGGCATCCGCCAACTGGCTGATCGTCGGATGAATACCATCGAGCATGATGGACTCTACTTTGAAGATTAGGTTGGTTGGTTGGTTGGTTGATTGGTTTATTAGAATTTTTGGCGTCGATTACTAAGATCATTTTGCGCCTTTTACACAAGTTACGCAGCCCCGGACAAACACAAACATCCATGCCCACGGCGGGATTCGAACCCACGACCAGGCGGACTCGAGAACTAGAAAGCCTACGCCCTATTCCTCTCGGCCACCTGGCCGGCCTTTGAAGACTAGCAATGATTGGTTCCTGTCTGGTGCCCATTTAAAAGTTTGCGCGGTGATCGGCCACTACTTTTGACTCAATCTCTGTAGTTGATGCCCAAAATTAATAGTGAGCTATGTCATGCATTCAATAGTTAGTTTATCAGTTATTTATTTAAAATTTTATAGAATACATTAATTTCGGCAGTATTATGTCAATAATTCTGGCCGCATTGAAACTGAAAATGAAACTAAAATTTCTAAAGGATGGGTCTACGCTACGGATACTACATGTACCGGATAATTTATTGCCGACGCACGTTTCGGTGTTACACCATTTTCAAGGCTCGCATAATAGTAACACCGGAAAAATTAATTTTGTTACTAACCTAACCGAAATTCGTATGCGGTATTTCCTTTTTCCTCCTTGTGGATTAGAGGTTTTCACTTTTTGGTTGTTCCATTCCACAGTATTTACTTACTTTTTGAGCCGTATAACCATAAAATTGCTACCTTTCTTATTTTGGCCAACTTCCTAACACCCACTCCTTTAAATAACAATGATAAAATAATTTAAATCAAAATCATTAAAGACATAGTGTTACGAAAAATTTATCGAGATATTATTTTACCTCAGAACCTAAACGTAAAATAAGAACTTTGTAGAATTATTTTGATTGATTCGTTAGATTTTTGGGCACCTCAACATCTGGGCCATTTGCGCCCAATTTATATAGCTGTTCTTTTCACAAGCCCAGGGCAATTTCTCATCTCTACTGTCTTAACATAATGGACAAATACAATAAGCATCCATACCCCTAGCGGTTGTTGAATCCACAATCAGATGGACTTGAAACCTGGAAAGCACGCCCAGCTTTCTCGGCCACCTGGGTGGTAATTTTTTCGGGAAAATTTATTGCGTTTTTATTTGCTTCTTTTTTTTAATTTTTTTTTAATACGCTGGCATCGATTCTTAAAAATGGAATAAAGATTAAAAAAAATTAATCTTGTCATTGTTCATATCAAATTTAATCAAAATCAGTTGAATTCTCGATGAACCAGCAGATGCATTGTCTCTCCCCCACCACTATGAAAGTAATTAAATTCAGGCTCCCATTTATAAGATGCTCATTTTTATTTTCATTTACGAATGATTTTCTAGGATAAAAGCAGCGAAAAATATATTGAAAATGTTTACCACAACTTAATAGGGCGCAATGTCGGTCTTAGTTATGTTGAACATAATGTTGTAATTTTCATTCTGCGCAGAGTTGAACACAAGCCATGCTGAGAGTAATAGACAAGTTCTTGAGGCTTTATTAAATTATCTTGAGTAGGAGGTAGAATTAATTTTTTTTTCTATTTTGCTGAAGTAAGGGAGAGAGAGAGAGAGAGACAGAGAAGGAGGGTGGTAGTAGTACCTTCTTGGAACTGATGACGTCGATTGTTACCGTTGCCGTTTCCATGGTGACCGAGCGGTCGACTCGAGCCCATCGCGCAGGCAATTTTATCGGCAGAAATTGGATGATCTCGACAACGGTCGGAGGAGAAATATTTGCAATTTGGACGATGAAATCCGAGCGTTGCTCTGCCCTACTTGCCAATTGACCAAATGACTTAATGTCACTCAGATCTCCGACCCGTCGCCGAGGAGTCCACCCTCACAAATATTCTCCTAAAACATGAATGTCGCGATAAGGACAAAAAAAAGCTCGCATTTTCAACTTAAACTTGTACACCAAACACATCTTATTCAATTTCTATTTCACTCTAATGGTTTCTTTAATTTAACGTTTCCGCCCGTAGGCGATGCTCAATTTAAATCCTGAAAACATACGATTTTAAAATTGAATATAGTGATTTCGTTTGAAGACTCTTTCGTTTGTTTTTCCATTTTCAGAATGTCAACTTCTAAACTGTTTGCTTTCAACAGGCAATCGACAATTTCTATTCATAAATCTAAATTTAAAACTTGAGTTTATTAAATCTGTATACATCTCTTGCGTAACAATAATTATGTTCTGTTATTAATAAGTTTACAGATAATATGCTGTCTTTTTCAACACAAACATTTCGGAGACATTCAATATAAAGCGATCTGGGCTTCAAGAAAGAATATCTGATTGATTTATTACTATGCCATTCTAATGTCAATAAATTATCCGCCTGTCGAAATCTCTATTTAGATAATACTTCACACACGATTGGATACATAATGCACTCGGTTTTTTTATATTTATTTTCTCGCGATCCATTCATTAACTGTTGACTGACACGCTAGCCGATAGAACTGTCGATATTATCGGAATAAGTATCTGTTGAAGGGCACAATTAATGTAATTATTCACGGAATATTTGTTCAAACTTGGAATCGACCAATGCATAACTAATAAAGTCTTGACAGTAAAGACAATTGCTATGAAGGATGTCAAGTATTTTCGCCAACTACTCTGAGACAATGATGTTTTCAATTCTAACTGAGAGTCAATAAGATTTCCCTGACAAGTGAATGACAAAATTAATCGAAATAATATTAAACTCTATGGAAATATAAAATTACTCTTCCTCTCTAAGCATTTTACAGTTTTTGCATATCTATATTTATAAAAAATTCCATTCTTATATTACATTGAATGCAAAATAGATTCTTATTAAAGTTGTTGCATTGAAATGGCAATTAAATATACAGGGTGTAACAGAAAGGTTCATCAATTTTCAAAAATCTATATATTTTTTTAAATGAGGATACAGAGATGGGCGACATATTGAAATGTTTGTAATAATTTTAAGTTTTGTTCGATGTGTCCTCTTCCGACTGCACGGGCCACATTTAGCCGATAATCAAATTCCTCTCTTACTTGCTGAAGCATATCTGGAGTGACTTCACGACTCGCAGCTGTTATTCGAGTTTTTAGCTCCTCCAGATTTGCCGGGAAGGGGGCACAAAAACACGGTCTTTTACGTATCCCCCACAAGAAGAAGTCACAAACAGTGAGGTCTGGGGATCGAGGTGGGCACAAAAAGCTTTGTGTTGTACGTTCGCCATCTTGACAGTAACTGACGGGACTCCCCTACGTCTTCCCAAGGTCTTTTATAGACCTTGCGTCTTCCAGATGTACCCTAGAGACCTCACGTGATTCCCTAAAGGAGAATGCTCAAAATTCAGAACACTTTTTTGTTATAATCTCCATTTCATTTGGTGTACTAAGAAATTAAATAAAATTTAAATCTCCACATCTTTATATATAAAAATTCAGGCTCAGGGTGCGTCTGTAAATGTTCTAAAAACTTTTGAACCACTTATCCGATTGAGCTCATATTCACACCATATGTTGGTCAGGTCCGGAGTAAGGTTTACATGCCCTCAAAGCGAGGGGGTAAGGGGTAAAAATCATATATCTTGGCTTATGTTTGTTTCTTTACTCAAGAGATGGCGCTAGGATTTGTTCATCTTTTTTTTTATATAGATCCCTCCCTTGAAACCGAAACTGGAGTAACTCCGCAGAAGCAGGACAGCAAAAAAACTTCCGTTTTCCTCCTGATGTGTAGTAGTGTTTGCACATTTGCAAGGCAGGAAACTGAATTTTTTTGCTGTCCTGCTTCTGCGCAGTTAATCCAGTTTCGGTTTCCAGGGAAAGGTCTACATAAAAATTCAGGGTAAAACTTTTGATCCGCTTATTCCTAATGAGCTCATATTTTCACAAGATGTTCGTTATGTTCAGGGTAAAGTTTACATGTGCCGAGTGTCAGGGTGGCCCAAAGGGAAAAGGGTAAAATAATCTTTTGCTTGATCTGTCTGTCTCAATGATGTATATTAAAGATAGACTCCGAATCCTATTGTTAAGAGCGGCAAAAAGTGAAGCAAATTGAGCCATGACAGTTCTGGGCAGGAGTGAGCTGTGGAGTAATTAGCTATCTGGCTTTTGAAGATTTTGAAGAGTTTGGGCCCCAGGAATAATTAATTCAAAACCATTCCTCAAAGTTGTTCTGCGCACAACTGTACAAACAGACACGGAAAAGGATCAGAAATCATTTTCCACAAGCATAAATCAAAAATACGTAATTAAAATGAAAATACCTAATTGAAAGACGAACGAAACGAAATTGAAATTGAAACCATGATCGAAAAATTTAATAAAATACTTCAAATACAAAGTAAACGAAAAGATAAACCTATCACTCCGTGATCGGCGTGTGAAGGAATTATTAATCAGCTACTCTCATGTTTAGCCATGTGTTATGCATCATCTTCACTCACTTTCGGCCATGACAGTTCTGGGCATGGAGCTTCCCAATTTGCTTCAAGTTACAACAATTGCTTCGGAGTCTATCTTTAATATACGTCATTGGTCTGTCTGACATGAACCTACAATATGCGCGGACCAACAATGTATGTCATGTCCTACAATGCAAGGCAAAGTTTCTGCAACAATAGGCCATAAAAAAATTACTTTCGCTATGGTCATGGATGAAGAAATACAGGATGGGAAACTCCATTGTTTAAAGCGTGAGTTTTTTCCCACTGGCGCTCTCTGGCCATTTGCGTGGGAATTACTCTCTGTCTAGCAGACGACTACCCTTTTCTTTATTGGCCTCGATGGCTCAATGGTTGCGTGATCGCCTCCGATCCCGGCCGAAGACAACGAATATTTTTTCAGGTGGTAAATCCTGTGATCACGCACTTCCTTCGGAAGCGAATTAAAGCCGTTGTCCCGTGTTGTTGTTTGCCGGATGAATTTTTTGAGAAAAGTCAAAGTTATATGTTTAAAAAATCTATAAATCTGTATGGTTTAGATTTTGCTTTACTGTTATTGCAATTTACTTGTGCAATTATTACTGAAACATACTGTAAATGGATTTCAGAAGTAGCAATTATTATATTTAGTGTAAGGCCTTCTTTCGAAGGAAGTGCAACCACTGAGCCATCGAGACCGATAAGGAAAAGTGTAGTCTTCTGCTAGACAGAGAGTAATAACCACAAAATTGGCCAGAGGGCCCCACTGAAAAAAATGATTTTTAGTGGAAGCATTATGGTTCATTGGAACTTTCAATGCTAATATATAGAATGTTATATATCAAACAACTTGGAATGGTGTGTAATGATGAATACAACGTAAAATTAATGATAGTCGAAATTCGTTCAAAGGCACCTGGTTTAGTGAAACCATTATGGTTCACTGGAATTTCAATGCTAAGATATGGCATGTAATATATCATTCAATTTGGAATGACGTGTCTTAATGAATATAGCTTAAAATTAATGATAGTCGAAATTGTTTCAAAGGCATCTGGATTACAAGAATCATTATGGTTCTTTGGAACTTTCAATGATAAGTTATGCCATGTTATATATCAAACAACTTGGAATGATGTGTAATGATGAACACAAGGTATTCTAAATGATAATTCAAATTAATTCAAACTTACATGGTTTAATGGTATCATATGGTCCATTAGAACTTTCATTGTGAACATAGTCCATTTGAAGAGTATGGTTTAGCGAATGGTTTAGTTTAGCCTTTCGGTACTTGGTTATGCATTCCTTAATGGTTTATTATTCCTAAACATTTTTTCATGTACTCATTTTGACTGTGTATTCACATTCAGATGAATCAAAATTTCTTCGAATTTGAGCCCGAGCAACGAAAAAAGCTTTCAATTTAAACAGAAATAAATTCATGTTGAAAATTCAAAATAATTTCTTTTAAAAAGCTCCCAATGGATGGCGTCTCCAAATACGGTCCTTTAGCAGAATCTAAAACATGTATTTTTTCTAAAAAAAATTCTAAGCTTTTTTCATGTGTTCTTTTCTGAATATTTACACACAGAAATTGCAACAGTTTTTCAAAAACGAGCCCGAGCAACGCCGGGTAAACAGCTAGTATTTTTTATAAATCATAAAATTATTCAAGAGCAAAAAGAAGCATATTTTAATTTTTATATTTTTGTTTCGAATAATTTCAACTTATTGAAGTTAAATTGAACAAAATATAGATATTAATATGACTCTAAAATTATTTTCTTGTTGTTTTTATAACAAACAAAAAAGGAATTATTTAATTTATTTTTTGTTTAATAAACGGAAATCAGGCGTTGCTATTCATTAAGCGTACATACTTTGTTGTTGTGCGCAATGCGAGGGACAGTCAAAAGGCAAACGAGATATACGATAGCGATCCCACTTTTGTGGAAGGAAGAACAGCATCTCTGCTCGCAGGCGCAATAAGGCTTGACAGGTTTCAGTGTGCCGTTTCTTTACTGTTCCGTTTGAAATAGACGTGAGCGTTGGTCCTTCGTCGCAACCTAGCAATTCGAAGTGATCGAAGAATGACCATCGCGGAGTTGGAGCAAGATTGGGTATCTCTCACGGATCCATTCATGCCATTTTGTCCGATGATTTGAAGATGAGACGCGTCACTGCGAAGTCTCATCTGAGAGAGCTGACCACGGAATGGAAGGAATTGCGCATAATGGTCGCTAGCGATCTGTTCGACATAAGCACGCAGGACCTGCAGTTTCTCAAACAACTTGATAACACATTACGGTTATCTGTCGCCTACGACCCGGAGGTGACACGTTTCGCAACCATGGATAACATCAAGTCGAATGCGACGGCCGAACTCCGAAAGATTCCACAAGAAGTCTTCCACCCAGTGACGAGTGGTAGATTTTCTCACTATGATGCAAGGCTATGCAAATGCCGCCCTTTATGCTTATGCCGTCCCCTTACGGTGCTGCCTGATGCGGCTGCCTCTCTGCATCATAGCACGCCACGGCCCTGCTTCCACCGATGCTTCCAAGAATGACAGATTCGATGGAGCAAGTATGTTCGCAAGGGCGCTACTTTGAAGGAGATTATGTAAGAGTTCCTGTATGTCCTACCATTCGAGTGCTAAACCGTCATTCCGGGAACTTTTTGATTGCCCTTCATATTCATTCCGGGAACTCAGAAATTTTATTATGCCTTCCTGAAACTTATTACACTAAATACGACAGATAACAACTGAATTGAAGAATTGAAGTTTCCTGCTTCGAAGAAGCAACGGGCCGTCGAGCTCTAATCACAGCTCCGAAAGACATGGACATTTTTATTATATAACAAGAAATTAACCCCCCCCCCCCTCAGAGGAGTTATAGGAAAGTAGCGGAAGCCTCGAGTTCGTATATTTTTTTACCAGCTTTATCCGCACCTTTTGCTCTCATTTTTTTCAAAAATTGATTTTCGCGAATGAAGTACTTAGAAAATGAAAAAGAGTTCTACGTTCTTACGCCTTTCATAGTTTCCAATCGAATGATATATTACATGCCATTTGAAAACTTTAATAGTTCTAAAGTTTTCAAATGACCGCTACCCTCACAAACTCCGACCCCAGTGGTTCAATCAAACTAAAACTAAACAGTAAAGTAGGACATGCCTATGGTAAGCTATATTCTGAATTTCAATTTCTACGTTAAAAAATGTAGAAAATATGAAGAAGACAGACAGACAGACAGACAGATGGACATTGTAAAACCAATGAGTGCAGTAGCTATGTTTTTCCGCTACTTAAGAGAGGTTAAACAAAATTGGACACAAAGTGCTAAAACCGTGAAAACAGTTAACGTTTCGGATAGAGATAAGCTTAATAATTATAAGGATTACTTATTACTGATTTATTTATTATTTATTAGAGATTAATTATACAGATTATAAGGAAATTAGCATACTGCAAGATGTGATTATTTTTATTCATATTGGTGACTTACAATATTGCTATAAAACGGAAATTAAAGGAAAATTTAAAAACGCTTATTTTAGCATTTTGAAGTAGTTTTATTTTCTAAGAAAATATGTATTGTATATTATTATTTTTACACATAAAAAATTGTCTCCCCCCCTTGTCACCGTACTAAGTTATTATACAAAAGTCTGAACCCCCCCTTTTAGTTTTTGAGCCGCAGCAGATATGTCAATTTTGATGAATCCAATAAATAGGAAGTTGTGGGTGGCCTATCCCATGGTGCACTTTTCATCATCCCAAATATGCAAATTAGGACACATTCAAATTTTATCTCAAAAACCGTAATTATTTTTTTAAAACCGTAACATTATCTCAAAACCGTAACATTAACAACACAATTAGAGAAAACCATCACATTTCCAAAGAAGTGATTGAAATGTTTCATGCATGTCCTATGGATCTGCATGGGTTATGGTGCATGAGAAGCTTGGATACCGTAAAGTCTGTTCGCATTGGATTCCAAAAGGTCTGACATCAGAACAGATCGACAACAAATGGCGTGCAGTCTTTAATGTCTGCAGCGGTACAACCTGGAGGAAATTGCGTTTCTGAATGGCATTGCCACAGGAGATGAGTACTGGGTCTTC
Source organism: Rhysida immarginata (assembly GCA_023313115.1). Taxonomy (NCBI): domain Eukaryota; kingdom Metazoa; phylum Arthropoda; class Chilopoda; order Scolopendromorpha; family Scolopendridae; genus Rhysida; species Rhysida immarginata. The sequence goes on along the minus strand of JAHWFO010009248.1, from coordinate 2,062,154 downwards.
ACTTTACAGCTGAGCCTAAAACTGCAAGTATGACGTGGAAACATCCAAATTCTCCGGTTCGCAAAAAATCAGTTTTTTCCTTCAGCTCGGAAGACTATGCTTACAGTTTTTTGGGATATGCAAGACATCCTACTTGCAGAGCTTCTGCCTCGTGGGTCAACCATCAACGCCGCTACCTATTGTGAAACGTTGATTAAACTGCGTGATATTTGGGATACGCGACCAGAAAGAGGAAACCGTGTTCGACTTCTTCATGACAATGCCCGGCCGCATGTGGCCAACATCGTTCAAGCAAATCTGGTCCGTTTCGGTTGGGATGTTCTGGAGGTTCTGGTCCGGACTTAGTGCCCTCGGACTACCACCTCTTTGATCCCATGAAATTTCTGGGTGATCAGAGGTTTGAGACTGATGAGGAATTAAATTTGTCGCGAGCCATTGGCTGTATTCACAGCCGACGGAGTTCTATGAGCGGGGTGTACTGAAACTGCTGCAGCGTTGGGATAAATGCCTAAATCGTTAAGGTTCCTATGGGGAAAAGTAGATACAGACGTGTAGTTTCAGCTGCATTTAGTTGTTTACCTGTACGTTTTGTATTCTTTTTTGAAATAAATAAATGGCGTTAGTTTCTGATATCTCCTCGTATATTGCATTTTATTGATGGTTTGTGTTTTAATAGGTTTGGCAGTTTTAACTCTTCTTGAGGAAATATTTTTTATTTCCTGGTAGTTTTGTCGGCCAATCTGAATGATTCGTTCAAACGAAACGAGCGCGTGCCTCGATAAAGCTACGTAATAGGCGCGTGCTCCAAGCTTACGTCAACAATGCTTAATTGATAAACAATATTAACATTTTATCCATTTAGACTCATCCGTACGAATCTATTGATATATCACGTGCCCTAACTTGGTATTTCTAACAAAAGTTGAAACAACTGAATTAAGTTCATCTGTTTTCAAGTTCGGACGCCCGGACGGACAAACGTACCGACCAAGCTTGCATTCTTTTATATAGCTTTAGCTACAGCTCCTAAGAAAGGATCATTGATTCTCTTTTCAGGATTCATTTTCTTAGATGTACCATTTCAAAATCGCAAGAATGTCATATTCCTTTGTTGCTCGACTGAATGATGTAAATTAACGAAGTAACTTAATGAAGCATCACACACATAAATCCAGCACTGAGCAATTACACTCTTCGACAATCGACGTTACACAAAACTCTGAAGACATCGATTCACTTAAAGCACCAAATAATGAAGAAAATAACTGTCGAATAACATAGCTCATGCAACATTAATTATTTGCACTCTTGCAGCACCATCTAAACTTCACACATTATTGAAGAATCACATTGCACTTACGTTTATTTCAATGTGCGTCATTCACTTTACTCAAGTAACGGAGCACTAAATTGCATTAAATGCATTGGCTTGGGAAGTATTGAAATATGGTAGAAATACGGTTCCGAATTAAATAATTTTTGAAAGTTGCAATTCAAAAATAAAGTACGAACGGGTACGGCTTACCACTAGTCCACCTGAAAATCTCCGTGTTCACTATTAGAGCCGTTGAAGGTTAAATCGGAGGCACAGCCAATGTCGCTTACAAAAAATCCAGATAGTCCGCGTGGGGAAATTCCGTAACCATATTCTAATTGCGTACCCACAGTTCTCTTACAAATTGTTCCATTCCAGTTCAACGCTTCTTTTGTAATTACAAAATGCACCAGTTGACGACATGGAAACCTCAAGAAATATACGTCGGAAGGCACGGTGTTTAGTTATACTGCCGATGCCACAATCCTTGCTGAACTATTATCCTTCCTAGATAAATCGTTTCCATTCTTTTGTTTTTTTTCCCATTATCTTGTTTAATACTCGTCAGTGTCCGTTCATTTTCATCAACCACCTTTGTCCTTTGTTCAATCTATACTATCTCTTTTTTTAATTCCTCTACGTGCTTCCGCCTTCGGCCCATCACATTTTCTGCTCCAGGGTTGGAGCTCCTCTTCTCCTTCGGGGAGCTTTTTTTATGTTTCCCGGCACTGCTCTCCGCTTTTCCACGCGCTTGGGGAGCGTTCGTGTCTGATGTCACGACCGTTCGCGAAGCATAGAAGTATCTCGTCTTGTGACCCTTCCGAACGGGCCGTGACAATTGCATGCCATCTATTGCCGATGAGAAATTTTAATGGGAAAGGGGTCTCAATAGTCGCATAATTGTTAGATCGATTTCAATGACATTCTAATCAGGTGAGCTCAGGAAGGGTATCTATCGAATAGCGTAAGCAAAATTGGAAAAATTTAAACAGTTCTCGAAAAATCGTAGGACGGATAGACACACGCACAAACAGAGCGAAATCAATAAATGCCTTTTAGCATATATTGTAATAAATCCAGACCGAGATCTCGCTATTCAAGGAGATTCGCCAAAGACACTTTCTAGTGAAGTATTTATTTCATAAGAGGGGAAGTCCGTAAGTAAATTTCAAATAGATATAGAAATGAAACAAATACAAGTACTGATTTGAAAATTAACTTTCATTTGAAAATTACTGTACATTGAGGCACTTTCTCAATCGTTTCACAAGCCCGTCAAATCTAGTAAGATAAAATTCTTTGGGCTGCTGTCTGAACCAGACTGTGACTTCCCGTTGTACAGCTTCATCGTCGGCCGAAAGATGATGTTTAAGAGGACCGAACAAATGGGAGTCATGTTCATTAGCCTCGCTTGGAACAAAATCAGGGCTATATGATAAGAGTAGGCCCTCGTAATTCCAGAAGACTGAGAACAGCCTCTTACTGCCAATAAGATAATGCTGAGAAAGTTTAAGTGGAATGTCCTCGAGCATCCTTCGCATAGCCCTGACTTTGTTCCAAGCGAGTTCCATTTGTTCGGCCCTCTTAATCGGGCGAACACTTTCTCTACGAAGAAGCTGTTCTGTCCTCTTAATCGAAGCGGCGATGAAGCTGTACAAAGGGAAGTCACCGCCTGGTTCAGAGAGCAGCTCAAAAATTTTACCTTATTGGTTTTGAGGGGCATGCGAAACGATGGGATAAGTGCCTCAATGTACAGGGAGATTGAGCGGAGAAATAAAAGTAGTTTTCGACTCAGTGCTCATATTTGTTTCATTTCTATATCCATTACTTACCGTTTCCTTTCGTAGGTAATGGTTTCTCGTCTTTTATTATAGAACTCCAAAAATTGACTAATGGAAAATACTTCTTCCCAGTTGGTTTCAACGATTACAAATAAAAGCATTCATCGAAAACGCCCTTAATCCAAGCTTTTAAAACATATTTTGATGGCATCAAAAGCAGTACTTTATTCATCTTGTCAAACGTACATAGAGTAATTTTGAATAAATGAGTCTCTTGAGATTGGTAATTAACCGAAGCTTATGGGAAGGTCGGGAAAAGTTTTGGAGCTCTGCACAACTTTCAAAAGAACTCTCATCATACAAATCGACAGTCGAGATTAACTTTATAGTAAACATAGACAGGCATGAATTTTTCTGAGTATAAAAATTGTTTTAGATTAATGTTGATAGAAATACAGTCGGGAGGAATCAAACTGATTGAATTCGAGAACCTGAGGCCTCTCAGTAATAATAGTAATAACGTTCTTTCAATTTGTTCTTAACGAATACAGAACGATTTTCTCCACCGAGATTCAGTTTAATCGTTATTTCGTTTACCATTTATGTTGTGGGACATCCCCCAATTTTATGCAAATTATTTCACCTTCAAAGTATTAATAATTGCTTTTGTAAAGACGATTCAATATTCGATATACTTATCGGGTATCAAATAATAATATTCAATATTATACATAGGGTAGCTGTGTATTTTCATCTATTTATTGGACTAAAACAATTACTACAGTTTTCTAAATTATAATTTTAATGATTAGAAATTAAATTCTTGTTGAAAATTGAGAAAACACCTTGATCCACAAGAAACGGGTTTCATTTTGAAACCATTTAGAATTGGAGTAGGGAGAAGCGAGCCGCGAGCCACCGCTCAGTTCTGATCCCCTCTCCCATATTAAATTCAAGGTATTGGTTTAGTGACAAGAGTACTCCGAAAATCAAGAGCTAGGAGGAGTTATTGTTTTTAGCACCAATTAGAACATCTATTTCCCTAATTGAGAGCACTAGGCAAATGGCACAGAAAACGAAGAGGTGTTGCAGATTGCCCAGGGAAGAAGTACGAATTTAGGCCGTCGAGAAGACAGTTCGATACGGGCAGTTGGAAGTTGAAGTATGGATTTGGCAATCGAAAATTAGAGAGAATGTTTAAGGCAGTCGAGAAGTGTAGAACGATACTGCAGTCGGAAGAAGTATGTTTTGGGAATAGATAGAAAGAAATAGAGTTTAGGAGATGAAGAAGTTATTCAGAAACTGTTAAAATGCGAAACACATTCGCCTATTACCACTGTTATTATAGAATCAATTAATGGGAAGTTTAAATAAATTTATTATTAGTTTTATTATTATGAGAGTATTCGCGGTAGAAGAAGTTAGAATAAGAACAATTGAATGCGAGAAGACGAGACCTTCACGAGCAGCGAGCGACGACGGAGCAGTGAAGACGCCCTCCTCCCACCACCTTCGCCCGGAGACACAGAAGCGACACCAACGCCCACGACGAGGACGAGACCATCCCCTACGAAGAGAACGGTAATCCCTCATTCTCATAACCTCCATGGTATGGAGCAATTAACCATGTTTAACTGTTCCATGATCTGAACGAACAATCCAAATTATTTTAAAGACTTTTACCATGATTATTCATATATTCAAAATTATTAAGTTTTTTTATGTTTAATAAATGTTATTATTTATGTTAAACTGGTTTGTTTACTATCCGAAGGAATAATTCCCATGGGAAACATTTTAATTGTTTCTCTCGTTAATCTCAATAATCGGAATTTAATGATAATTAAATAAATAAGCCAATTATGATAAGTGAGCAGAAACTTGGAATAATTTAATTTAAAGGTATCTATTCAATTGGGCACTTTATACGAGTTGGAAAGAGGAAGAAGAACAAACGGTTCCCCCTCCCTCCGGCGGATGAAAGTATTTGATTCTGATCCTGGGAATCGCCAAGGTTAATCTTTTAATATAAAAGGATCGGAAGGATGAAACGAGCCGTATATTGATGATTTGTTGGAATTTTTTTGTAACTAATTAAACCCCGGAACCCACAATGTGTCGGAATTTTAATGAATTGACACGCAACGCTTTAGTAAACTGATTTTCTAGTCTAAATCCAGTCTTTCGTCAGATCTTTGGCAATTTCAATAATAGATGATTTAAGCCAAGATGAATTTTTAAATCATGAAGTCAGAAGATTGTTGCACACTAAACTTTATTAATTAATATCGATACCATTAGGTGCTGTACACCTATTCCATCAAGTGGCCAGTGAAGTCCGGCATCCTGGACTGAAGAAATTATTTGAACCTTTTCCCTTCCAAAAAATTCGAGAGTGTTCTCCCCTAGACTTCTCCATTGTAACAATTTTGCATGAAGGGAGATATTATATTCCAATGTCCAATATTCAGTGTCGCGTGTAAGAAAGTGAAAGAACAAGGTGCATGAAAATAATGAATGAAAAATGTTTAATAAACATCAAAGAAATTAAATAGTACACTTTGAGCAAAATACTAGCTCTTAATCTGAACTACACATAATCAATCAGTTGGTAAATAATAGCAAAGTAGCACATCGTGGAAGCAGTTTGCTACATAGAAGAACTACTAATGCCAGTCAGTGAAATCCTGGTAATGTATAAACATGACCTTCATCGTTTCCAAAATCCATATCCACTCCGCAACAGACGCAGTCCTCGGCGACACCAAAAAGAAAATGGGCCGGGCTCGGTGGGCAATATGCAGTAAGAAAGAAATCCACATTAGCAAATTGAAAAATTAATGCAATAAATCCTTATCCGGAAAATACATGTAACACTAAACGGTAAGATGCAAATTATCTTGTTTATCTTAGCCGATAGGTAAACATACTATAAAATTTGCCTTGGCTGGCGGAAAGCAACAGGCTGATTACCAACTTTCAAGTCAAACACATAGAGTTGCGATTTATAAATATAATGATTCACTCAATTTACAATTAGGGAGCATCGTTGGCGACAATACGCAATAGATAGCCAACGAAACAAATAATCTTAAAGCGACAACAATTTAACAATCCAGTCGCAAAGGTACTATTGATGAAGAGAACCAATGCACTTGCAAGTGAAGCAAATTTCAAATATGAAGCTCCACGGGGAGATATAAACTACACAGTAACAAATCCTCCCAGTTCTATGTCAAGATATCCATTCAACGGAAATATCTCGGAGCATAAATTGTATTTCTTCAAAGTCAAAGTCTCTTCAAAAACCGCCGAACAGTGAGACGTCTTAATTTTAAAAACCACAGTTAGATCATCTAACGCTGGCGTTGCAATTTCATAAAAAACTAACCCGCTCGTCAAAACTTTATAGAACGGAGGCACGGAGAGAAACGGAGCTTCCCGTTTGGACCCAAGAACGCAAAATGCACCATCCCCTTCCTTCGAGACAAATACAGGGGCATTACAAGCACTTTCAGCTTCACTGTTTATCCTTGAATCTACAGCAGAAAAACTAGCTGAACGGCTCATAGCGGAATTAAACTCCCTTCCGCCTACTATTTTAATGAAAGAACCAAATGGCTTACTTGCTTTATCGCTGCAAAGCCCATCTTTGAAGACTCCAATAATACGAGCAAATTTTCTTAAAGCAACCACACCATTATCGGCACTATAATCTACATCTCTCGCCAGTCCTTGATTATTCCCGTTTTCCTCTTCTGTTCTGATCACAGCCGAATCAAAATCTTTCTCCCCTCTCTCTTCAACTACGCATTCTCTCAATTTTTCCAACGAGGGTGATCGCGAACCCGCTCGAACGTTCCTATTCCCGAACATTCTCTCACGGAAGCCACGAACCCGTGACTCGTTTCTTCCTGCGTTGAAAGCTTTCGTTTTCGACCTCGCTCCTACCGGCCTCTTGACGACGAAAGCCTCCGCTTTCTCACCAAAATCACGTGACATCCAGGGCTTTTATTTGTCAATATTCAGGAGAATCCAGTGTTGCGAATCAAATAATAATTATGGGAGGTTTTTCCATTTTTTGTCCAACCTCTGTATGTAGAGAAGGATCAACCACTCTTTGCGCATGCCCGAGGCACTCCTCCATCATCATGCCCCAACTCTCTATTTAAATTTAATAAAATTGCTTTTACAAGTCGATAACTCATGTAACATATAATTCAAAGCAAATGTCTTCAAAAAAGTGAGCACAAACTATATTACACTGATGAAACATTGATAATAATGAAACAAAAAAAAATCACTGCATTTAGTTTGATTGGGCGAAAATAGTAATTTAAACTAGATCAAAATAACAACGAAATTTAGACAAAAATCAAAGTAAATAACGAAATGAAATTACAATCGTCCTTGTTTCTCAGCCATGACAACCCTCATTGCCAAAGCATTTCCATCGGGATTCTCATTTTCTCTTTCAGTAATTACATCATGAATTTGTTTTGATAAGGAAGGCAGGTTTAATTAGCGCTACCCTAGAACTTCTTTGTAAAGCAGCCTTAATGGAAAATTTACAATTAATTCAGTTCAAAAAAAAAGTCTTTCCTTTCCTTCTCCCATTTAGTATTCTTAATCGAGAAAATCGCGTTCCTGAATTGTTTTCTCAAATGACCAGGAATGGGAGAACGACCGACATAATTATAATTTCATCAAATATATTAAACATAGAGTAAATATTTCCATGTGACTTTTTCTTTCGAAGTTGTAATTAGAAATGCACCAGTCATATGTTGATTTAATGAACGTTCTTAGACACAAGGAAAACGAATGAAAAAGAAAAGTCATGTAAAGTAATTTTGCTAGAAAATGAAGTCGCGGTCTATTGTGGTATTAAAATAAAGGACAACCTTTTCTCTTCCCCCTTAAATTAGCGATGCACTTAGAAAATTCCAGGAAATAGGAGAGCATGAGCTAAAGAAAAAAATCGAATTTCCGACCGAATTAATGGGATGCATTTGCTTCATGATAGGAATTTAATTTTATATTAAAGACGAAATAAACTAGTGGCAAATGAAAAATGAATATTGATGACCTGTGTGATTTTATGTTCAGAGTATTGAGAATGAAACAACACTAAGGTCACAACTACATTCGCTTATGACATTGGTTATTGATGATACAGGGGGTCAACTTCTTTATGTCCAAATATTAGTAACGTAGCTACGATGCAAGCCTGAACTCTGGCATGTACTCGATCATACAGATGTCGCCTATCTTCTTGAGAAATGTCATTCCATGCTCGTTCCACATGTACGCATAACAGATGAGAGTCGTAGGCGGTTGATGGGCACAGATGACTTGCCGTCCAATCTAGTCCCAGAAATGCTCGATTGGAGAAAGGCCTGATGAGCGTGCTAGCCAGGGAACTTGACGGACAAATATGTAGACGGGCGTTGTCTTGCTGAAACAGTATGTCTACCATCTCGTCCAAAACGGTTGAAAGACACAGCACCTCGCCCATTATTCTAGGGATGGCCCCCGTGTGTTGAGAACGTACTTGTATACACGATTGAATGTCTCTCTCACCTGACCTTCGACAGATACGTATACGACTGTCACTCACGCCCAGACAGAAACGACTCTCATCACTGAATACCAAATCTCTGCGCAGTTTGGCGGAAAGACCATCTTGCCTCCCGAAGGTCCACTATGCGATCCCGCTCAAACTCCGAAAAAATAGTGAACGGTGAAGACTTCCTGCATGTTTCACGATCTTTAGTAGTACTGGATAGCCTAAGCAAATCTGGTATTTGGTTTCATAATGCCCTGGCAGGCTCCTCTATACATTGAAACAGGAACATCTGATATCCTCTTCTCTGAATTTGTTCGTCAATTTAAACGAAAACAAATGTGGGGGACGTTGCCTCACCACCCTATCCCACATAGCTCGGATCGCCGTTACGAACGTTTTCCATCCATAACAGAAGGATTGGTCGAGAAGGACCAGTCGAATGGCCCCCTCGATCCCCTGATCTAACTCCTCTCGATCTTTTTCTTTTGGGGGTTGTTAAAGATACATTTTACAGAAGTCAACCAACAGCACATGAGAATATGCAGTGCAAGATCCGAGTCAATTGAGAAAGGTCTCTCCAACATCTCTTACAGATGTGCATAGAGCAAGACGGACATGTGTTTGAACACTTATTATAACAACATTTATTGTACAAACATTGTTTTGCATTACTGTAAAAATATTATGTTCAAATAAAAACATTGCTATCCATTTTATAATCCATTGTGATTAGGAACAATTTGGTTTTTGCCTTTTCTTTAAATTCAAACACACCACGCTTTCACTGCCTCTCTCTCCTAAATGGTTAAGCAATTGAAAAAACACCATGAATAAAACATTTCTCAAATGGTGTGTACAATCTGAAAATGCCACTAAAAATAGGGGTTTCCATTGCACATTCCAAAGTTGACTTCCATATTCAACAAGAATGATTTTACCGCCAAAGCGGATAAAGGGAGCACATTTTCTATTTATAGCATCGTACATGGATATATAGAATTAACCAACATTTTAAAACACTTGAGAGTAAATAAATAAATATGAAAACTAAATTGTAAATTACTATTTAAATAGGCTAACGTATAGAGAGAATTTAAAAGAATAAACTTGAAGAATGAAAGGTAAATGGAGAGTGAAGTTATTCCTCATACACTTAAAAAAATAAAAGTTCTTTAATTTGTAAGAATTCTCACATAATGTTAAACGAAGTGAGCCTCAATTGCTGAAGCGTTATGTGTAAGCATCTATTAGATTTTCATATTAAATTACTAAACTCTTATTGAAGCAAGCGATTAACTACTAATAAATTAATTAGTAATGAGTTTTAAATACCATTAAGCCTAAGAGTACTATACTCTTGATTCAAATAAGCTATGGATAACAAAAGATCTAATAACGCGTAAGGAGTTGGTTGATATATTACACGCCATATCTTAGCATTAAAAGTTCTATAAATTCTGTATTGTACCATTAGGGCAAGTGCTACAAAACCAATTGCCACTATCATTATTTACTCGTGATAGTCACTCATGGCACGTTGTTACGAATCGTTTGATATATTACATGCCATATCTTAGCATTGAAAGTTCCAAGGTTACCATATGGTACCATAGGGCACCATTAGGGCACGTGCTACTAAACCAATAACTATTATCATTATTTACACGTGATATTCACTCATGGCACGTTATTACGAGTCGTTTGATCTATTACATGCCATATCTTAGCATTGAAATTACCAATTGTACCATATGGTTCCATAGGGCACCATTAGGGCACGTGCTAGTAAACCAATAAACATTATCATTATTTTCTCGTGATATTCACTCATTACATGTTGTTACGAGTCGTTTGATATATTACATGCCATATCTTAGCATTGAAAGTTCCAATGGTTCCATAGGGCACCATTAGGGCACGTGCTAGTAAACCAATAACCATTATCATTATTTTCTCGTGATATTCACTCATTACATGTTGTTACGATCGTTTGATATATTACATGCCATATCTTAGCATTGAAAGTTCCAATGGTTTCATAGGGCACCATTAGGGTACCTGCTACTAAACCAATACCAATTATCATTATTTTCTCATGATATTCACTCATTACATGTTGTTACGAGTCGTTTGATATATTAAATGCCATGTGTTAGAATTGAAACTTCCAATGGTACCATATCATGCCATGGGTCACCATTAGGGCACGTGCTACTAAACTGTTAACCATTATTATTTTCTCGTGATAGTCACTCATGGCACGTTGTTACGAATCGTTTGATATTATACATGCCATATCTTAGCATTGAAAGTTCCAAGGTTACCATATGGTATCATAGGGCACCATTAGGGCACGTGCTACTAAACCAATAACCATTATCATTATTTTCTCGTGATATTCAGTCATGGCACCTTGTTACGAGTCGTTTGATATATTACATGCCATATCTTAGCATTGGAAGTTCCAATGGTTTCATAGGGCACCATTAGGGCACGTGCTACTAAACCAATAACAATTATCATTATTTTCTCATGATATTCACTCATTACATGTTTTTACGTGTCGTTTGATATATTACATGCCATATCTTAGCATTGACAGTTGCAATGGTTTCATAGGGCACCATTAGGGCACGTGCTACTAAACCAATAACAATTATCATTATTTTCTCGTGATAGTCACTCATGGCACGTTGTTACGAGTCGTTTGATATATTACATGCCATATCTTAGGATTGAAATTACCAATGGTACCATATGGTTTCATAGGGCACCATTAGGGCACGTGCTAGTAAACCAATAACCATTATCATTATTTTCTCGTGATATTCACTCATGGCACCTTGTTACGATTCGTTTGATATATTACATGCCATATCTTAGCATTGAAAGTTCCAATGGTTTCATAGGGCACCATTAGGGCACGTGCTACTAAACTGTTAACCATTATCATTATTTTCTCGTGATAGTCACTCATGGCACGTTATTACGAGTGGTTTGATATATTAATGCCATATCCTAGCATTGAAAGTTCCAATGGTACCACTTGGTACCATTAAAACACGTACTACTAAACAATTCAGACATCACTATATACCGTTATATTCATTCATGAGACATCCTTGCACGTACACGAGCCATTAGACCGATACTTGCTATCACTAGTTACTCTTTTATATTCGTTCATGATATTTTGTGACAATTTGTTTGATATATTACTTGCCATATCTTGTTATAGGAAATGTTTAAGAGGGTATCATAATGGTACTATTTAAGCACGTGCTATTAGAGCACGTACTTATTCCTGCTATCTCACGTTCGTACTTCTGCGTACTCTGTCCCATTTTAATGGATTGGTGAAAACAGACTGTGAAAAAGTTAATTCGTTTTCAAGTTATCGTAATAAATGCTAAGCTCCCTAGGAATAAAAAAATTCTCTTGATTTAGGGAGCGAACTGCCCTTTTAATAATCGTCAAACACGTGCATCCTGCACGCACACCATCTCATTAATGTTTAGAGCACGCGCAGAACCGAACCCATGTTCTCAACACGCGTTTTACCAAATGCGAGAATAATTCGTTTCTTCCAGCAATTCAAGACATGATTGAATGAATTGTGAGATTGCAATACATGCAATTCAATACATGCAACCCAATGAATTGTGGGATTGTCTACAGACGGACGGACGGACGGACGGACGGACAGCTGGACAAACCGATCACATAAGCACATTTCTATATATAGAAAATGTGCTAAAAATGGCGTAAAACATTCTCAAGGAAAATGCGGTATGCGTGTCCAATTAGTCGTACAGAGATTGTTGGACACTGAGTCATTTCTTTGAAGTATATGAGTATAATTCTTTGAAGAATATGTCCATATGGACAGCGACGTACCAATTACGGAATCGATAACAAATACTGAAATCGTTGAATCAATCAATTCTTGGGCAACTTCTTGGCCCATGCCGTGTAACTGTTAACGCACATCCACCGTACACACCTGATCTGGTTCCTGCAGACTTCTTTTTGTTCCCTCGCCTCAAGGGGGTCCTGAAGGGCACACGCCTAAATATATGTGTCAAAAAAAGTTGCACCCAGAAGAAATCGTCAGATTGAAAAGATTTTTGAAAGGAAGTTAGTGCTCGCCACCAACAGCAAATGATTAAACAGTGAGTGTGAGTATGACAAAATTTATTGGTCAAAATACCAAAATCATTACAACTCTCAATAGGATGTTAGGCCTCCATTATTTCTAATGCATTCTGTCATACAAGTTCTTAACGTAGTCTTGACTCAGCCCATCCCATCATTTCTTGCAGATCTTGTGCCAGCGATGGAGTCTTAACAGAAAGTCCTATAACGTCCTATTCCTAGCATCCTATGGGTGCAACTTTTTTTTTTGACGATGAATGTATATTCGATTTTGAAGTGGATCGTAATAGAGTTCCATTTTGTTTCTGTGTCCATTGTGACACCAGCTCTTCATTTTCAACATGGAACGAAAACCCATATGCTTTAAAACAGTTCACTATGATGTTTGGATCCACTTCTTCACGACTTGTCGACCATTCTCACTGCCTGCAGTAAATTAATAGAACTGCTTTTCCTCGTACCTAAAACAATCTTTGTGACGATTTTCTTCCTGTAGAAGGTTTTAATATTTTTTATTGTCTGATCCATGGATTTGCAGCTTGGATGAACTGCTTATGTATGAAAAACAATAAGAACCGCTTATGAAAACTTCTAATAGAAAAGAGATAAACTGAGATCGGTTCAAACTTATAGAGGTCCAGATTGACAAAATACGATCTTGGGCGAATTTATTTGCGTTAAATTCGATTTATAGGGGCTAACTTTTCTGCAAAAAAATCGATTTATAGAGGTTTTAACTCTGCAGTGGAAGGGAATAGACTGATACTTCAAATTAGGGAGGAATTCGAATTATCGAAGTTCTACTCTATTTTGATTTTTTTTACTACACTTTTTCTTCATCAGATGAAAGCGAGCTCTTATTAAAAAATCCTTTTTTTTTCTCCTGAAAATCATTCCTCTCTAAAAATTTTATTTGTTAGCTCATAGCCACTGCTCCTTTTTTTTCTATTTTCGTTAGACAATTTTCCCGTAATGGGCGAAATTCTATATTAGATTATTTTGTTGAGTTGAATTATTTTAAAATAAATTGTTGCGTTTCAGTCTATCTCTTTAGAATGTTTTCTTTTTGAAGTCGGAAAAAAACCTTCTTTGGAGAACGGGGGAAGGTTTTATATCGATTTGTTTACTCTCGTATACTCATTAGATGTCTTTATTTACAAGATAAGCATTAGAATGTTTCCCATGATAATAATTAGCTTCTCAGGAATGCATTAGAGCGTAAAACATTAAATCAGCGGAGGAGCGGAAGCGAAAGATTATTACATCTTGTTTTGGAAAAACCAAACTCGGGTCAAGTCCGGAAGCCAGGTTCCAGAGGCGATGCAAGCTCAAGGGCCTCAAAAGAAGGGAGGGGAAAGTTATTATATCAGTGGAAGTATTAATGACTGGGCGTAGGAATTTCCTTACTATATGATTAATGTTCAGGATTGTGGATTTCTGTAAGATTTTATATAAGTGTGGATTTATATTCAATGTTGTCAGGCTTTTGTTCAGTTAAGTGTGGAATAACCACAGCGACAGAAAAACGATAGGAACATTGTGTATGATCTACATCACCTTTTTATTCCGTGTACAATTAATGATTTTTTTCTGTGTATGTCTTTTGTAAATTATGTAGATCACTTTATTTTGTTTATCTACGAGCATGATATCCGGTCTGTAATGAGAGATACTCTTGTCAGTTATTAGACTATATATCTGTCAAAATACAATTTGTGTTGTGTTCTTTAAGACAGAATATATTTATAGTAAGGACAGTTTGCGTCAATAAGCTTGTTTCTTACTGGATGCCAATGTATGATGTTGACTACTTGGTTATGTTCGTGTAAATAGCCTGTCTGCATAAGCATTTTCCTAATAGACTAGTTGTTACCCGCGGCTTCGCCCGCCCGCGCCATCTGTTGAGGGGAATTACAAAGCAAAAGCAGATAATTTTAAATGAAAACCCCAGAAAGTGGGGAAGGGGGGGGGTCGTAAGGGGCTGATTTTTGGCGATAGAGCAGGTCCTTTATTGATAAGCCTGCCCTGAAAATTTCAAGTCGCTAGCTCAAACCGTCTAGGAGGAGATAGAATTACAGATAAATAAATAAATACACGCAAGAGTTTTAGTATATTAGATATGACGTGCTGAATGGTTTCCTCTGTGATACGGCAATTCCTGCACGTGCCATCGGTTGAACCTTGATAATGTGTTTTTCTAGGAATATAGTAAAAAAAAGGAGGGGGGCGGGTTTAAAAATACAAACCTATGTAGGGTTCGAAAATTGCGACGAAGGAAGTACCGGTATGTGTGACTTTGTTTTCTTGGTTGACAAAAGTTTGTATCAATTTTTAAACCCCGTACGATATTCCAGCATATCAGTAGTTCAGTTTCTACTGCTGCTGTGATGATCAATCCTAAGTCGCGGAGTTTTTCTTTTCGTTTTCCTTAAGGAGCGCGATATTTCATCTCAACCTTTCCCAGAGGTGAAAACTGATAAAAGGTTGAAAAGCGCCGCCTATTCTGATAGCATGATTCTTCCGAAAATGAAAATAGCCCCCTCTCCAGAGGAGTTTCTGGCTAAGCCACTAGGGTTTTCTGTAGTTTTTAGTGTTAATGATTGATTCAGTTTCTCCAAAAACTCCAAAGACTCCCTTCACCACCAAAAATTCGACGCTTTTCTGTCGACATGTGGTAGCTTGAGGACAGAAGAATGTCTACCTGGATTACCTAACTTAGTGATTTTTTATAGGAATGTTGTGTGTGTTCTGCACGCTGTCCAGATTTATAGGTGTGTAATTTGTAACAGCCGTGCAAGTTGTTTTGTGCAGTGGTAACGTGTACTGAGTGAAAGAATTCTCTGAGTGGCTGAGTCTGTGGGTTAGCCTTTCGATCGCTATTTGAGAGTTTTCTGTGTTTCGTAAACAATTTTCGTGTTTTCCTTTCAAGTCCTCAAGATTTGTGTGTCCGCTACATGACTCCAAACGCGTAGGATGCGATTGAGATAGCCTAAGTGTTGGACAAGTGCATCTCTATGGATCGGGAATGTAAGCGAACGATCGTGAATTTCTTTGATGAAATTTGTATTGGTTCGCTATTCCAATGAAGTTTGTACTGAATTCTTCTTCGCTGGTTACTGCATTGTCGTCATTCAGATCAACTTTTTATTTTTTTCGTTGCCTTTCTGCTAGATGCATCATTCTTAGGACGGCTTCTTTACCACACTTCTATCCGCGAGGTTGCTTTTTTCGCTTTTTCCCCCTTTGGTAGGTTGTATTCTTTTTAGGTATATTCTTTTTTTCGTCCAAACAATCCACGTTAATCGACAAAACAGTCTTTGCATGTGGTGAACGGCAAAACTGTGACTTACGAAAAGGCCTACTGAGATGACTGCATGGATGTAAATTTGCTATTTTCAACATAATTTAAAACGAAATGCTAGAGTCTGTTCGCGGAAATATACATACGCAATTTTAATAAAGGGTGAGGCATGGGAACTTCCGTATTTGAATAGGCCATGATTAAGTTAGTGAGCATCACAGAGGGGTGGGAAGAGCACAACGGACTGCCCTGGATAGGAGGTTTGTATCGCCACTTTTTTCCGTTCCCAACAATGCTTCGGTCAAGAGAGCAGCGCGCTTTCGCTGTGGAGGCGTATTTTTCTAACGGACATTCCATCATCGCTGTGCAACGGCACTTTAAAATTCCCCTGCGTGGACGTATTCCTGATTAAAAATCGATTATTTTGTGGGTGGATGCCTTCAGGAAAACAGAGAATGTGTCCAAAAAAAAAAAAGAAAGGACGTCCGAGGTTCGTCACAACACCTGAAAATGCCGAACGAGTTCGTTTTTCTATGTTCGTTCTGCGCGTAAACATGCAGTTGCCCTTGGCATGTCTGGACGTTCTCTACGTCAAGATAGGGCCACAGCTTACACCTCCAGGATTTCAATGGATTTTTTGAGACAAGTCTTCCATAGGCGGCTGTTCTCCCTGAGAGGAGACGTAAACTGACCTGCGCGTTCGCCTGATTTAGACCCCTGTGATTATTTCATTTGGGGTTATCTCAAACCCCTTGTTTATAATGACCAACCACAGACCCTAGAGGACCTACAGAACAACATCCGAGCAGAAATTGCCAATATACCGGTTGCCGTGTTTGAAAGAGTGGACCAAAACTTTCGAATTTAACTGAATCAGTGTATTGACATTGGAGGCCGACATTTAAAAGATATGCTTTTTAAAACGTTGTAAAATAAAATCTCCTATATTGTGTGACAGAAAATAATAACAAGAATGATTTTACCGCCAAAGCGGATAAAGGGAGCACATTTTCATGTTATAGCATCCTACACGGATATATTGAATTAATCAACATTTTAAAACACTTAAGAGAAAATAAATAAATATGAAAATTAAATTGTAAATTACTATTTAAGTAAGCTAATGTATAGAGAAAATTTAAACGAATAAACTTGAAGAACTGAAAGGTAAATGGAGAGGGAGTTATTCCTCATACATTTAAAAAAATTAAAAGTTCTTTTTATTTGTAAGAATTCCCACATAATGTTAAACGAAGTGCGCCTCAATTGCTGAAGCATTATGTGTAAGCATCTATTATTTTTTCATATTAAATTACTAAAGTGTTTCTACGTTATTGTCTACTATTGAAGCAAGCGACTAACTAATATTAATTAGCAATATGTATAACAGTAGTGAGTTTTAGATACCATGAAGCCAAACAGCATTATGCTCTTGATACAAATAAGCTATGGATAACAATAGATCTAACAACTCGTTATTAGTTGGTTGATATATTACGTGCCATATCTTAGCATTGAAAGTTCCAATGGCACCATATGATATCATATGGCACCATAAAAGCACGTGCTACTAAACAATAACTATTATCACTATTTTATTCACTCATGTCACGTTGTTACGATTGTTTGATATATTACATGCCATATCTTAGCATTGAAATTCCAATGGTACCATTTGGTATCATATGGCACCATTAGGGCACGTGCTACTAAATGAATAACCATTATCATTATTAACTCGTTATATTCACTCATTACATGTTGTTACGAGTTATTTGATATATTACATGCCATATCTTAGCATTGAAAGTTCCAGTTGGTACCATTAAAAGACGTACTACTAAATATTTCACACCAACATTATTTACGCGTTATATTCATTCATGAGACATCCTTGCACATACACGTGCCATTAGACCAATGCCTGCTATCACTAGTTTCTCTTATATATTCGTTCATGATATGTTGTGACGATTTATTTGATATATTACATGCCATATCTGGTTATAAGAAGTTTTTAAGAGGGTATCATAATGGTACCATTAAAGCCCGTGCCATTATAGTACGTACTTATTCCGGCTATCTCACGTTCGTATTTGTTCGTGCTCTGTCCCATATTAATGGATTGGTGAAAACAGACTTTGAAAAAGTTAATTCGTTTTCAAGTTATCGTAATAAATACTAAGCTCTCTAGGAATAAAAAAATTCTCTTGATTTAGTGACCGAACTGCCCTTTCAATAATCGTCAAATACGTGCATCCTGCACGCGCACCATCTCATTAACGTTTAGAGCAGGCGCAGAGCCGAACCCATGTTTGTTCTCAACACGAGTTTTCCCGAATGCGAGGATAATTCGTGTCTTCCAGCAATTCAATACATGCACTCTTTCTATTGCAGTGCAATGAATTGTGTGATTGTCTACAGACGGACGGTCGGACAGCTGGACAAACCGATCACATAAGCACATTTCTATATATAGAAAATGTGCTAAAAATAATAGAGCTTGGAAATGTGTACAGTTTTTTATTTCACTTTCAAAAAAGGAAGTTCCTATGCCCCACCCTGTACATTGCAGGACAAGGTCGAATGCATAATTTAGGATGTCGTTGACATTAAATTGCAGCTTATAATATTTGAAAAGAAGTTCGATGGCATCAAAGAAGAAATGCAGAACTCTCGTGAAGAATTGTAACAATATAAGTAGCCTTAAAGAAATCTTTCAGCAACATTTAGGTATTCCGAAGACAGGAAACTCCATGGAAAATATGCCGATCGATAATAAAGAGGTTAATAACAATCTTGCTTCTGTTTCCTTTTTCTAATACTGGTAGTGTGGAATCCACGAAAGTAGTTGAAGACCGAAACTATTTGATAAGCGGTACCTGCACTGTTATTCGTAAGAAAGAATTCAGAAAAGAGACAGCATAGACAAGCTTACGACCGTCTCTAGTGAAAACGAAAGAGTCGTCAGCGCGTTCAGAAAGAAGTACCCGAACGATGAACAAAATCACGCGGCTAATGAAAACAACCAAAGGATCACCAAAAGTTCCTATGTCCCGCGAACTCGCGGTATGTCTTTTAAGACAATTTTAAGCAATTTCGAGAAGCATGTTCCAGTGGAAAAAATTACTTTCACAGGGGCAAAGCTGAAACCCCCCAAAGTTAAATGTGAAGACAAAGAAACACAACAAGTTAGTGATATGTTAGGATATCTGGAATTAATTTTGCCATATCCTTAAAATTCAGCACCATTAACTGAAATCAGAGAAGGTGTTGAAGTATGTGATTCGCAGCGTTTGATCAGGACGAATTTCAAGAAGACCTAAGTAGAGAAAACTACTTCCCGGAAAAGGTACTCAGACTTAGGAAACCAAAGGATCCATAGGCCTCACTCGTATTGGTCCACCGGCAGTGCTAGTAGATGTTTTTCTAGGGAATAAAAAGCCACTATAGTGCTATTACTGCTGCGCTTTGGACACACGTCCGTGGTCTGTACGGTTGGTTGGCTGGTTTATTAGAAACTTGGCGTCGACTACCAAGGTCATTTTGCGCCTTTTACACAAGTTATAACAGTACGCAGCCCGGGACAAACACAAACATCCATGCCCACGGCGGGATTCGAACCCACGACCAGGCGGACTCGAGTACTAGAAAGCCTACGCCCTAGTCCTCTCGGCCACCTGGCCGGCTGGTCTGTACGGAACATCCTCTTTGCAACAAATGTGCTGAAGGGCATCAGTCAAGAGGTTACCCAGACTGTGACCCAAAATGACCCCGGACAAATCCTTTGCAACTACAGTGTCTAAATCGGGCTAAAAATGGCCACAACATCTTGGATTTGAAAGGTATGTATAACATAGATGCATATGTATCTGTTTGCTGATTTATGCAAACGTTTCTCATGGATGAGTGGGCTACTAACTACAACCAACTAATAGCATCAAGGCCGCTGGACATTATAATGTGATCAACAAAGATGAATTTCGGTGTGTTTTATGGAATGTTAGGGGGATTCCCCGTAAGCGTATCGAATTTCACGGCTATCTGATGATTATTGCGTGTGCCGTAAAGACAGAATGACTTCAAATGCTGCAAGAAATACCTGTGATGGTGCTGCGATCATCATCAAAAAGGGAAATGAACACCAAGAACTGGCCTCCATGTCTCAAAAAGGCAGGAAACAGACCTCCATAATCATCAGTGAAGTGAAGTTTTTGGCGCTCTACAATTCGCCTAAATATACCCTCGACGTTAACGAGCTCGAAGAACTCCTCGGGAGTGATATTCCAGTTGTCATGGCAGGTGAACCTAATGCCAAGCACTGAAGGTGGAACTGCAGAATGCAGAACTACAACGGTATGACATCATCGCTACTGGCCCTGTGGCGGATACTTACTACTGTGATAATTCCCCCACCAGTGATGCGCTGAACATCGCACTAATTATTTTGTTTAAATGAAAGCACATCTAATTTATTTCAATATTATAAAATTTTTGGACAGACTGTACATATAAGCATGAAAATCATATTAGCATAAAACCATATCAATAAAATGTAAAATACATCATTTCCATATTTCTATAAACCATACAATTTCTTCACCATTAACGACCTTTCTCTCTGATCCTGGACTTCGAAAATGTTGACGTCAATCTGAAGGAAGAAGTGAAGCACTAGCAAGATTGAAAAATCAAAAAGAAGCCCCAGGCAGAGATCAAGTGAGCAATAATGCTCTG
This sequence comes from Rhysida immarginata, assembly GCA_023313115.1. Classification (NCBI taxonomy): domain Eukaryota; kingdom Metazoa; phylum Arthropoda; class Chilopoda; order Scolopendromorpha; family Scolopendridae; genus Rhysida; species Rhysida immarginata. The sequence continues at coordinate 2,041,296 of JAHWFO010009248.1, read as the reverse complement.
AAGAATCTTCCGAAGACCATTAATAATTGCATTCGAGCTGCTTGGAGGAAATCTCTCGTCCTAAATATCTCTAAGCTGGGGCAAAATCTGGCGTTTCATGTGAGCTACAAGCAGTTAACTTGCTTTCTTCTATCTCTAAAGTTCTAGAGAAGACCATCTTGATCAGATGTTAAGTTCACTATAGTCCCTGAGAACCTAATACGACCAGATTCAGATCTAAACCATTTGAAAATCTCCCCTCAACCATTCTATGTACTGCGGAATTATCTTTCCGGATTTGAGCACAACCTTCGATCAAGTTCGACATGTAGGACTTATCTACAAGATGATCAGAGACTATTTTCCCTCGGACTTGGTCTGGATGGTACATTCAACTATGTTTACGATTTTCTAAAGCCCGTTCAATATAAACTGTACATTTTTGCAGATGATACCTGTGATGACCATGGGCGCGCCATCCTGCCCACATTCAAATTCATTTACAATGCTGATTTAACAACTGGAGGTTGAAATTGAACGTCGATAAGTGCAAAGCTTTATACTTAAATAAGAAGCATAAGTGGCCCCAGAACTCGCTCGTTTTATACCTTTTTTGGGAGTGTAGACTCAAATCTTTGCTGGAAAAATGTCAAGTTCAGTCTAATTGCTCTCATAGGCCACAACAGTGCCCTTAGCATTAACAACATGTTACTCCTGTACAAAACGATTATTTGGACCATTCTGCCCTATGACATGCCAGCTTAGGCGACTATATGCAGTAGATGCAGCGAGATTCAATCGTTTCAGAATGCTACTTTGCGGAGAATAGGAGAACCGCGAAGAATCAATCCACCCGCAACAACTTTGAAATGACAGAATTGGCAAATTGTTCAAGACCTACTGAAGAACATACTGGAGAAAATGGAGCGTCACAGCAACGACTTAATGACGTGAATTTTGAAGCACTCCCTAGATACTAAGTATCGGAAGCCAAGGGACGATCTGGATATTAATTTTGAGGGCATTATCAATATGTCCTTCCTATTACAAGGTAGTGTGAAATGTGATATCCTTCTTTCCCCCTGTTTTTCCTTTTGCTCCTTTTATTTTGTTTTCTTGTGTCTTTTTAGATCGGTAATCGTCAATCTTATTCTGCAACTTGCATTTTGTGAAGGACCACTTGGGCCCATCAGCCTTTTTCCGTACTCAGGGTGAGCTTTGTGGAAGTACTGCTTACATCCCATCCAAACACGTATACACTCCACTGTTCGCTTGTCGACGTGTCCCTATGCACTGCATTTTTATTTCACTGTTGTTAGCATATTCATTTCGTTAATTCATTACTTTATCGACATGGCTAAATCACAGAAGAGGAAACGTAATGTTCTTAGGCTGGAACAGAAGCTAGCAATTTTTACAAAAATTATATTCCTTCATAGAAACAAACGACAATAACTCAGTATTGCTCTGAAATAAATGAATGACAATAGTTTTTAATAACGTAGTCTCAGGCTTGATTCATAACACTGCACCATCGGAGTTTCTTTTAATTCTCCGATTATACGCTTTAAATTTTGGGTACCATGAAATTCGTAATAACGAGGTTCGACTATAATACGATATGGTATCAGTAAGTTCCGAGACCGGATCTATATACAACAAAGTAATTACATAAATCTGGCTACCACCTTCCTCAAATAAGTTCCATTGTGTAGCGAAATAGCGCTCCTAGAATTTTTTCCACGTTTAAAAGCTCCTGGAAGTATTGTTCTCGAAGCATCTCAAGCATCTTTTGCCATTAGCGCCGAATCTCGTGCAGGGCTTCAAAACGGCAAACCTTCAACCTGAGTTTCATCTTCGAGGAAAATAAAAAGGGCCAGTTCCAACGAATAGGGCGGGTGAGAAAGGGTAATCATGCTGTTGCCGCTTAAAAACCACGCTCTATGGGCGGATGCAGAACATAACTTTCTGATATAACCTTGTATTAAATTGCGACTCTAACAAAAAAAAAATACAAAATGAAAACCGAAACAAAAGGAACGAAAAAGGCAAAGATTTGTTTGCAAATAAGGTAATATCCAATGAAAATTGCAGCCTGATTGATCAATTTCGCTTTTTAATCCTGATTTAATCCTTATTAATTCCAATAGGACCTTATTATTCCATGTTAATTATGTACCCCATCATATATTATTAATCTTGGAATAATTTAATAAAATCAACAAAATTATAAAATTTATTTTTTTTTGCAATTTTTATTTATTCTTCAATTTATTTAAACTAACTTCATTGTAAATTTCATGCGCTATTACCAGAGCAAATGGGTATCATTTATCTTCATTGAAATTTCGTCGAGAATTTCACTGAAGAGGAGGGAACAGGTGTTGACAGACTGTGTGGTCTCTGCGTGTTTCACCACTTCATTACTGTCCATGGAGGCAAAATCCTTTTGAAAATCACGAGCGCTTGTCAATCACAACAGCCAACTTCATAGTTTCCACTTGTTTCCCGAGAACTTTGCGCAGAAACAGAATAACACAAGTCAATTAAGAATTAGTTTATAAAACCAGTAATAAGAATTGTAAATCTAATATATAAAACTGAGATGTGTGTGGCTGGCATTCGGCTTTCTGATTGGTCTAGGATTTGAAACAATTGACAATTGTTTGCCAAGCAACACCGTAATGAAGATTTTTGCGATTGTTCCTTGAAGCAGCATCAACAATGACTGCAATTCTTTCGCACGAGGCATAGTGTATCTTTTATTTTTTATCTAAATCGGATTTTTGCCAGCGTTAAAAATTGTGACGTCGTTATGTGCTTTGTTTAATGAAGACTTTTGCGATTGTTCCGTGAAACAGCATCAACAATGATGCTTATGACTTGAATAAATACAATGTATCTCTTATTTTCTACGGTGTCTGCCAAAAAATTCTATACGCACTTTACTAGATTTCATCTATAATTTTTTCCGTAACAGCAAAACCGAAAGCCTACACACCAGTATTATTATAGCAGCCGCCACGGAAGTTAAACGATCTTTTTGATATGCGCAGTAAGTCATCTCATCAATATGCTTTGTCTGGATTTTACCCATGATGCACTTGTTCTACTATAGTAACGATGGAGATATCGTTGATACGTGGAAAGCCTATTAAAAGTCATAATATAAAACAAATTGCATTTGAGTCGACTATTCTGCGTCATTTTTTAATTTATTAATTTATTAATTTCATTTATCTATTTAAAAGAAAAAACGAAAATAGAAACTAAATATAAATACGAAAATGATATTAAAAAGAGTAAATGATGCTTCGAAAACGAAAGCGGATGTTTCATGGAATAGCTAAGCGATTTACTTCCCGTTAACGTCTATTGGCTGGCGTTAGAAACGACGTCATCCTGTCGTTCAACTTATGTGGCGGCAGCTATACATGAAGACGATCCCGATAAAAGACACTGCCACAATTGCCACCTAACATACGAGATTACTGATAAGAGTTTGCTAGGAAATGGAGAGGAGAAACTGTTCGCCGTGTTCAAAAATATCTCAACGCTAATGATAATCATTTTGAACAGCTGTCGTAATTGTAGAAGCCTGTATGAATTTAGTTTTATAACTTTTATATATTTTTTTCTTTTGCTGAAGTGTGTATACATTTTTTGGCAGACTCTGTATTCGCTACTTTCAGTGAATATAGAGGGCACTGTTTTTTTGGAAAAAATGGCAGCGAAAGTAGGATCCTTCCATTTTTAAACTAAAAAATGGATGACTGTTTAGGATAAAAATTCGTTCTAATAACTATTATGAGAGAATGTTATCTGGGATTGGTGTTCTGTGTTATAAAAGCCATGTTTAAACTACTGCGAATCCTATTTAGCTCAGTTCAGTAAATGCCACAAGGGCGGCGCCACTTAAACGGAAAGTAGCGAATACACGATGTTCTCGAATAACGTGTACAAACGTGGGGGGGGCGTGATACAGGGATAAAATCTAAGCAACATTTCCCTCTTTCAATTTTTACTCTGGGGCATTGTTTTAGAGATGAAAAATGTTGAAATCCTACCTGCAGGAAACAGCTGTTATATTCTGTGGGGACACTTAAAGACATTGGTATACGAGACACCTGTGGGATCCGATGAAGAGCTGGTAACCAGAATCGCCGTAGCTGCGGATCAGATTCGCGAAGAACCAGGAACATTTGAACGTGTACGTCAGTCCATGCGGTGACGTTGTAAAGCATGCATTCATGCCAGAGGGAGTCAATTAGAACACTTTTGTAAAACATTTGCATGTTTCATGAAAAACAAGTCACATTATTGTACTGAATGCAATGTCGCATTACTTGACCATGATTTTGACGTGTTCCAGAGGCAGGCATTGAGTGGTATATTACGTCTACGCGACGTCCAACATTTTTTACCTTAAAAACAATGCCCCAGAGAAAAAAAAATGAAAGAGGAAAATGTTGCTTAGATTTGATCTCTCTATCACCCCCCCCCAAATTTGTACACCTTATTCGAGAACACCCTGTATACATAAATATGAAAAAATATATTTTTCTCCGAGCGACGCCGGGTAATTCAGCTAGTGATTAATATTACGAAATCCAGTTTGTGGCCTTATTAAGGGAGTTGATTTTAAAGAAACGAAGAGTGTCACTATGAAATTAAATTACAGTATCTTATTGACTCCAATAATACCTCTAATAAAATTAAATGTTTCTATGCGGACGCTTTCCAGGCGTCAGTTAAACGTTGGGATAAGTGCATAAATGTAGCAGGGGAGTATGTTTGAAAAAAATAACTGCTGTGTCCATTCCTTGAAATTTATTCTTCTATTTTATAAACGCAAAAGTCCCGATTTGACTTGAACAGGGTGTCTCATAAATAAAGGTACAAAATTCAACGGGAGGTAGAGAATATCAAAAGAACTGTGAATTGCATCGGTACCCATGACCAGAAACGTCATGGGAAAGTAGTAGCAGAGGTACAACAAATGAAAGGATATAAGAAGAAATTGCCAGAAGCATTTATTGAACATAAATATTACAAACGGCGTAGTAGATGATTCCATTTTAGAATGGTACAGAAGATGTTCGAGGACATCTATTCAAAACAGGTTTTACACTAACCCAAGACCCTCTTACAGCAGTAGCGACAGCACGTATGCTAGTAAACGGATTCCTCTCTATGACATCAACATATTTTGTTCCGTGGCGGGCGTACGAGTCACTCGTGGCCTGCCCTCAATATGCCTGTTACTTCTTAAAAACCCAAATTCGTACAATTTGTGATGTACATGCGAAGAAAAATCAGATATTTTCCTTCCAGCGCTCTCAAGAACAGCGCCGCCTACCGACGTAAGGTGACATTTCCGGTCATTCTCAATCCTTTTGATTTTCTCTACCTCCTCTTAAAGTTTGCACCTCTATTTGTACAGAGTGTTTTGTTGTGGATCTACGGTACAGAGGGACAGAAAAGGTGGAAAACTCCTTTCGCCACCGTCGTGTGTGGTCAAGCTGGTAACCATGCATCACTGCTATTGCCCGACATCGCAGTTTCTTTTGCAGGAGGCTGGAATGCGGAGCACCAAGATCAATTTGTAACCCCTCCTGTTGACACGTTTCCCAAAGGCCACCCACTGTTCTCGGTCGTCTCTTTCTGAGGGTCCTTTAAGTAGGCCAAAGCCTCAAAAATAATTGTGTTCCCTACGCTTCTGTTTCACCAATGTTATTTTGTACACTTGATATCCCTTTGTTGGAAACTATGAAGCCTCGCTTCTTGCACGTTTTCATAATTTCGAAATAGCTGAATTTGACGTCGAAATAGTCCTCCCATACTTATCAATTTTCGGTGGCATAACTCATTATTTTTAGCTCGCTGTTCGAATACTAACTATTTTAATGCCTTCCCTAACAATACTCCACGTGATAGCTCACGTCAAATGAACGCGCTTATTGTTACCATAGACCCCTAACAACCCTCTGTATATACACTGAGTGGCCAAATTATTATGACCACCTGACAGTTTTAGGCAAATGAGCTATTGCGTCACAGCGCTGCCGCTAGAGGGCTAGATAGCTATAAAAAGGGAATGCAGGTGAGGTGAACCATCAGTTGCACTGTGTTTTTTGCGACGATATGGGCAAAAAACGTGATTTAACTGAGTTTGAACGCGGGATGATCGTCGGCGCGCGCAGTGTCGGAAACCAGTATCAGCAAAACATTTGAACTTGTGAAGTGTTCAAGAGCAGCAGTTATTAATGTTTACAGAGCGTGGACTACCAAGCAAAAAACCGGCTCTCAAGGTCAAGCGTGTGGTCGTCGCAGGCTCCTCAATGCTCGAGCTGAAAGGAGATTGGCCAGAGTTGTCCAGGGCGACAGAAGAGCAACAGTGCGTCAAATAGCGGCAAATCTTAATCAAGGACAAACTGTGACCGCCTCTGAACGAACTGTTCGCCGCTCATTACACCGTTTAGGCTATGGAAGCCGACGACTAGTTCGAAAGCCTCTACTGTCAGCCTTGAACAAGAGCAGACGTCTCCAGTTCGCCAAGGAGCACAAGGATTGGACAGTAGATGACTGGAAAAGGGTCATGTGGTCCGATGAGTCACGATTTCAAATGCATCATGCAGATGGCAGGGTTAGAATATGGAGAAAATAACACGAAAGCATGGACCCCACCTGCATCGCCACAACTCTTCAAGCTGGTGGCAGCAGTATTATGGTTTGGGGGATGTTTTCTTGGCATTGTTTGGGTCCTTCGATTCCTCTGCATGGACGTGTGCGTGCCCAAGATTATTTAAGTATTGTCGCAGATCAAGTACATCCCGTTATGTTAATGGTGTACTCTGACGGGGATGGATACTTCCAGCAGGACAATGCTCCTTGTCATAAGGCTGGCATCGTCCTCAGATGGTTCGAAGAACATGCCGGAGAGTTTACCTTGCTTCGTTGGCCTGCACAATCGCCAGATCTCAATCCTATTGAGAATTTGTGGGATGAGATCGAACGGGCCATCAGGCAGCGGGATCTAGCACCATCAAATCTGCAGGAATTGGAAGGTGCAGTTCTTCAGAGTTGGTCTCAAATTCCTCCTACAACCTACCAACATCTCATAGAATCCATGCCCCGAAGAATGCAAGCAGTAATAAGAGCGAAAGGTGGCCCAACACTGTATTAAGGGGGTGGTCATAATAATTTGGCCACTCAGTGTACAGCGCGGCCCAAAAAAACTTACTAAGAGAGCTCATAACGGTTTTATTAATGAAGAGATTATGATATATTAACGTGCTCATATTGGCATAATGCGGAAATGTTTCCAATTACGAAAAAAAAATAGTTTAAATAATTTTTTGTACACTCTCCGAAGGTAACTTAATGGTGTGGCTTCACTGCAAACTTCAACATCGGGGATTTCTAAAAACCAGGGTTTACCAACAACTCTCTGACCTAAAAAACTCCATGAGAAGAGAGATACTTTAGATCTCATAGCCAATGTCGCAATCTGCCGTTTTCAATATCGTTAACCGCTTAAATTTGGTGATAGAAGAGAAAGGTAGGCATATCCAGCAGGTTATGCAATGAAAAATATAAATCCCTTATTTGCATATTTTATGATTGGAAACATTTCCGAAGTATGCCAATTTGATCATGTTAAAATATTATAATCTGTTAAATTAGCTCTCATGTTTTATTATAATAAAACTGTTAAATTAGATCTCAAAGTGAGCAAATTTCTTTGGCACCCTGTATAAAAATAAAGATAGATAAAACGATATATAGATTTAAAAAAATCCGTTTACTGTGTATATATTATTTTATGCGCTGTACACTTTGATAATA
>JAHWFO010009248.1:1985902-2024193 GCA_023313115.1 Rhysida immarginata | reverse complement strand
AGGGACTGCTACTTGCCTTACCCTACTCTGGGGGAGTAATTTCTTGTCAATAAATTTATAAATGCATTTCTGCTTCACTGCTAAAGCTCCTCCTTGAAATGTTTACAAGATTTTATTTTATTCAAAGGTTCTCTGCCCCATAATAACAGCGAATTAAAAATGACTTTCAATAGAAAAGTCACGCTTGCATATTAATTGTATAGATTAAGATATATTGATCTTTTATTTTATTTATTTTATTTTATTTTTAATTTATGCACTCACAATGAGTAAAATTTAATCATTTGTGTTAGTCAGGTCTCGTTGTCTAGCCCTTATCCAGTCATACAAGATCACCTGGGGGGCATGATGATCTTTTTTAAACTTTAATAAAAAAAAATTGGCATATCTAATATAATTAGCTACATTTTGAACTATCTCTCTAATTTTCACGTGCCCGAAACCCGAAAACAACGCCGGATAAACACAGGGAGGTTTTTATCGAGTATACAGGGTGATTCAGAAAGGTAGGTCAAGAATGAAATAGCGTGTACAGTTTGTAGCGGGGAACAATATTTTTCCTATAAACATGGGTCCGGAAATGCATCCTTGCAGAGATAATGCAACTTGTACGAGGTAGGACTGGATGTGCGTTACCCGGACGGCAATGGTAGGGTCCATGTAAATTAGCATCTAAACATGTAAATTGTTCGTGTTCTCTCCTTTAAAAGAGAGGAAACGAAACATGTAACTCCATTGTCGTACAATGGATCGCTTAACTAATGAGGAGCTGGCGGACATGCATCTCGTCTACGGCGAGGTACAGGGTAATGCTACTGAAGCAGAAAGGATTTACCAATAGCGTTTTCCAGACGGTGATCACCCACATCGCCGGGCATTTCAAACACTACAAACATCGAGGCTCAGGGTCGGCATTTTGAACACCTACTGTAATGTCATTCCTACCTCGTGCAAGTTGCATTATCTCTGTAAGGATGCATTTCTGGACCCATGTTGATAGTAAAAATTTTGTTCCCCGCTACAAACTGTACATAGTATTTCATTCTTGACCTACCTTTCTGAATCACCCTGTATACTGTAATAATATACAGTGTCCAAAAAGTCTGGTAACATGGTAGATATCTCAAAGCTGCCAGGTAAGCGAGATCTGATGAGTGTGGTTTATAGGTAATGGGGGGGGGGAGGTGGAGACTCAAATTTGACCTTGACCCCCAAATTTAAGGTCACCCATTTCCTAACTCGAAAAGTATTAAAGATAGAGAAAAATTTCCAATTGCTACCCTGTAGAGCGACACCACATTAGTCTAAAACAATTTTTAATCGCACCCTTCCCCTTGAAAGATTTTGAGAAAATGGGCGAGAAAGAGTCACTCAAGAGTATGCTTCCCCTTCCCCTTCCCAATGGTTTGCTTTCCTGCAATTCAAATGTGTTAGAAACCTCAGCCAACCTGGCCAGCTCAACCTGAACTTAAATGACTCTTTCTCGCCCATTTTCTCAAAATCTTTCAAGGGGAAGGGTGTAATTAAAAATTGTTTTTAGAATAATGTGGTGTTGCTCTATAGGGTAGCAATTGGAAATTTTTCTCTATCTTTAATACAGTAGTTTTCGAGTTAGCATATGGATGACCTTAAATTTGGAGGTCAAGGTCAAATTTGAGTGCCGCAATGAACCCCCCCCCCATTACCAATAAACCACACTCTCAGATCTCGCGTACCTGGCAGCTTTGAGATATCTGCCATGTTACCAGACTTTTTGGACACCCTGTATAAGTACATTATTACCGTTTTTTATCCAGCGTATATTATTGAAGCATTTGAAAATGTCATTTTCCTAAGCATTTAATGGTAAATTGAGCATTTCTGACTTTTACATAATTTCCTCTTTTTTAATTAAAAGTCGGATACAATAGTTAAACCAACTTCACTTGATTTTGATTTTGGAACAATGTATTGATTTACGAGTCCTAACAAGTTTCAAATGGAGTTTTGTAAATTCGACCGTACCATTTCACTGAATTCACAAGAGGGAATCCATGTAACTCAATAATTTAGAAGCTCTTGAAGTGGCTTGTATTAAATTATTGAGTGATCTGTTTATTTCCTTTTGAATCAAGAAAATAAATCATCGACTAATATTGTTAGCTGCTGAAACTCTTGGTAGGTTTCTTTCAAAATTGAAAGAATTTGAGCATAATTAATTATTTATGTGAAGCATAAAGGCTACAAATTTAATACGATCGTATGCAGTGGCTTAGCCAGAATTTCCTCTAAGATGGAGGGGGGAGGGGGCGGGTAAAAGAAGAAACAAAATATAAGAATACAGTATATATAGGAGTATACAATGTTTTCAATCCTTTTTTCGGCTTGCGCTCCTAGGAAACGTTTAGATAAAATATCGCACTCATACAAGAATTTTTCAGCAATAAAAATATAATAAATATAAAATAAAAAGGAATGAAACAGCCCCTTAGCCCCTCTCCCCATTGGCTGCATCCTGATCGCATGTAATAGTGAATAAATTATTTTTCTGTAAATACAAACTAATATCTACGTGAATAGAAAAAATTGCACCCTATGGATTTTATATCGCCCAATATGAATGCATAGGCAAGAATTTTAGGTTTCTCAATGGTAAAAGAGCATATAATAGATTGTGACCGACAAGTCTACAAAGATACTGTAATTTTGAAAAAAAAATTATACCATTGCTAATAGACGATGAATTCAAGCTTAATCTGATGTTTTCACAGATCAAACACAAAAGATTTAAAGAAATCAAACAAATAACGTGAACGGAATAAATGGAATCCAACTTGTCTCCGCAACTCTTTTATTGGCATCAATCATCAGATATCAGAGAACAGAAGGATCATATTGAGCGGTTATTGAATAATATTCTCCATTATTATAAGGTGCGTCAAGGAAATTATAAGACTATGCAATATGTCCTATATCCCAGTTGATTGAAAGAATCCTACATACACGAGAAGCGCAAAACTAAGTAAAAACAATGGATAATAAATATGTACAGTGATTTCAATCGTAAAAAATCACAAAAACGTGAAATTACCTATAAAGAAATTATAAGACCAGTTACACAAATAAATTATAGTCGTGATTAGAATAACTGACCATGGTCAAGATTAAATAGGAGTAAAAGTAGATGCATTTGCAAGCAGCTGAACAGTTATTAATAAATACGCATTTCTAAACACTTCACTAAAAAAATACCACGTGGAACGGAGCTTTCTGAATAAGAAATTCGAAAAGTATATTATCTAATGGCTCTGGAAAGTCCGGGAGAGAAATAGCAACCAAGACCGTAGTATACAATGTTATTGCAAAAGGAGAAGAATACGGGATTAAAAAAACCGCTCAGGGCGTACCGGAAGCTCACATCGCGAGACACTCGATAGGTGTTTCGACTCTCCATATTCCAAGAAATGTCAACAAGGGTGATTGCAAGAGAGTTAAATAACAAGGCAAGCCACCAGAACATTTGAGCATCAATTCGTGAGCAACCACTTGCCAAATACGTAAAGATGAAAACCATACCAAAGTTAACAGACCAGCATAAAGCTGATCGATTTCAATGAGCCAAAGAACAGATGTCGTGGACAGAAGAGTAGGATTCTGTAGTTTTTTCGACGAGAAGTTAAATTTAGATAGCCCTGTTGGGCGTAGATATTATTGGCAAGATCTGAGATGGGAACCAAAAGAACGATTCAGCCGTCAAATGGGTGGCGATTCTGTGATGGTCTTGTCACGAGTAATATCCGATGTGAACAGAGAAGGGGGTCAGAGACAGAATTTTTAATAAGTGAATTTATTTAATTACAGACAAATAAATACATGATAAATACCATAAAAATGCATCACTGCATACAATAGCCTAAATGATTCAAATGGATTTACACCTGAAATATGTTCCTTACTTATTTTTAAAGTATTGGTGAGCGTCCTTCTTTATGGGCGGATAATTTACGACGGAGCTTGTGGCTTTGTCCTCACCGTCCTTACTCCAAAGATACGTTGTTGTATTGTAGTTGGATGAACGTAGAATAGCAGTAGAGAACTGGAGACAGTTAAAGAATTCATTTAATGAGCATGGATGAAGTTACATGATTGACTTGTATAAGCGTTCACTTCTGACAATAGCAGGGCAAAGCAAGGCGTTAGGAACCCACTGGTCACGTGATTGTGGATACCCCCATCCATGATTTTAGGAAGTGATATGTAAATCAGATTGTACTTTAAGATTTTGATGACTTGTCTCATTTTAGAGGAGAAGGATCATCCACAAGTAACTTTCGCTAAAGCTCGGATGCTTGTTTTGTAAAAAATTTGGATGGCATTTATCTGCTAGTTCGATTCCTTGGCTATCCGGTGGGAATTGTGTCCCGACATGGGTTCCGTCTGCGTTGAGACGATTGGATCCGAAACGTTTAAATTCCCGTATGTGTGACCACCGATTCGTGTCCTCGTTCATGGCCTCGCTGATGGTCCTCGTGAATGCGTGAAGATCTGTCTTACCGTCGCCGTGCAATGTGGGGCGTGGGCGTTGAGAAGTACACTGACTGCTCAACTGAAAGTGGACAATTTCGATTTTAGACGTTTTGTCGAGTATCTAGAAAAGTACTTGACGAATCATCCTGAAACTTCAGGGATGTAAAGAGAATGTTACATGTCATAATTTCATAATTTCAGCGAAGGTTTTGTCCCGGAGGCAAATAGGGGACCAACAACAAATTGAAGAAAAAAAATAATGTTTGGGATCACTCTGCAAAAAATAATGCTTGAAATGCGTTGTAGCTGTAGCATATGCTTATGAGGCTTCTTTTACTTATCTGCGTTCAATTGGAAGAGAATAGTACGTTTATTCATGGAGATATAAAGGTTTCTTTAAAAAAATCAAATTTTTTTCGTAAGTTTTTTTGTTTATAACATGCAGAGTTTTCAACCCAATGCAGTGCCATTTTCAGGAAACTCGACAAACTACAGTAGAACTACAACACTCTGCAATCAGAATATAAAAATATTAAATATTTGAAGAAATATGAGCATTTTTACTAAATAATGTTTAATGTGCTTACGCGAATTGGCAGTATTGTATTTGCTACGAGGGGCGTTCAAATTTGACCTGGACTTTATTTTTGTAAATTTCATTGTTGTAAAAATCTAAACTTTCATTCTTGAGATGGCAGTTACTGCCTATCATGCAAATGCAGCACCACTCATCCTGCCATGACAACCGATTGTTTGTTTAAACAAAATGGCGGACAGCGATGTGTCGACCAAAGTGGAAGAACGAATAATCATCAAGTTTCTCCACAACGAAGGTGTGAAACATCTGAAATTCATCAGAGACTTCAAAGACAGTTCACCGAGTCATGTTTGTCTCGATCATCCGTCTTTCCTGGATGCTAAAAGTTTAAAAGAGGGCGATTATCCATCGGCAATGAACCTCATAAGGCAAGGCCAGCAACTGCTGTCAATGATGGTATCAATGCACGAACAAATGAGCTGATAAGGGACAACAGGCGGATTCATGTCCGAGAATTGGCTTCAATACTGAGCATAAGATTTGTGCTGGCAGTGTGGAGACTATCATCCACGATAAGCTGAAATTCAATAAGATTTGTGCCAGATGGGTCCCTAAACAACTCTCCGAGGATCAAAAAACCACCCGGGTGGAAATCTGTTCCATGCTGCTGCAGCGATATGATAGAGAATGTGGCAGCTTCCTAAGGCGTGTTGTGACCACCGACGAGACATGGAGTCATCACCATACTCCTGAAAGCAAGCGTGCGATCATGGAGTGGCGACACACTGACTCACCACAACTCAAGAAATTCAAGATGACATCGTCAGCAATGAAAGTGATGGCGACTGTGTTCTGAGACATTAAGAGTATCATTTATGTCGATTTTCTGGAAGAATGTCGAATCATAAATGCGCCCTACTACTGTGACATTTTGAGGACATCCCTGAAGCCGGCACTAAGGAAAAAGCGACCAGGACTCCTTGCCAGTGGTGTTTGTTTTCTGCAAGACAATGCCAGAACAAACAGCCAAACTGACTATGGGCACACTGAAGGAACTCAAATGGGACATCCTACCACATCCTTCATATAGCCTGGAACTCTCCCCTTGCGAATATCACCTTTTTTGGACCATTGAAAGAGTTCTTGAGAGGGCAGAGGTTCAGCTCCAACGAGGAAGTAAAAAAGGCTGTCCTGACGTGGTTTCGATACCAGCCTGAAGATTTCTACAGAATCGGTATCCAGATGCTCCCAGAACGCTGGAAAAATGTGTGTTTTTTGTAGTTTCTTGATTTTATAAAAAATAAAGTCCAGGCCAAATTTGAATGTCCCTTGTATTTCATGAATTCTTTACTCCAAAGAGAACAGATAAAGCTTCTTTTGCACTCCTCCTGCAGATGTGATGGAGCATCGATGCGATACCACATCGTGTTGTATTTTAGAATTTATTTAGAAATAGTCGCTTCAATTAGATATCGCCGATAGAATGTGTTGGATTTCAGTTGCTCTTAAAAATAAACAAAACGATAAGGGATTTTCTCCAAATTCTTATTTTAGGACCGGACACCAGTGCCAAAAATACTTACGCTTGCATATTGACTTCATATCAGCGATACCGTAGCCAACGAGAAAGACAGGCCCCGGCGCGGAAAAGTCACCTGATCATAGTAGTCCGGCCAACAGTCCAACCTTCAATGTTTCCAACAAACGAAAAAATATCCTACTATACTATGCGAAGAATCCGTAACGCTTATTGTTAAGAGTTTTCATCGCACCAACAATATGCGCGGACCAAAAATATATAGCTCATATCCAGCAATGCAAGGCAGAGTTTGTGCAACAATAGGCCAGTCGTGTTTGTGTCAAAAACTATACAATGGAAGGTACGATTTTTATTATAAAGGATATCCCAAAATGAACTGACATTTTGATTTTGCTGCCATTTTTTTTCGTGGTACAATCAGAGTAGAGATTTTTATATGCTGTTATTATTAAACATTGAGGTTAAAGTATGCAAAACTACACAATCGAACAACGCGTAGAAATTGTAAAAATTCACTTCAAAAATTTAAAGGTCTTGTTATCGCGCAGCAAGGTGATGTGAAGTAGCCGCCAAGTTCATGTGGCATGGCATCGTTATACTTCTTTCTCTGGGGTTATCTTAAGGATAAAGTGTACATCAATAAACCACAAATATTGAGAACCTCAAAGATGAAATTCGACACAACGTTGCTGAAATTTCCCAGCAATTATATTAACATGTTATTGAAAATTTTCTCAAAAGAGTGAATTTGTGGTACCAAGGTCATTTGTCAGATGGTAAGATGTTTTGTATCATTCATAATCTCCACGTTTTTACTTTCTAATTAAACAAAAATATTATAAATTTTCCAATGAAAAACGTGTTTTATTAAAAAACGAGTATTTCTCCCGTGAAAAAATCACGGGACCCAAAGTAAATTTATTAGAGAGGCACTAAATTCCAGCGGCACTCACTCACAATGCTTATGTGCACGGAAACTAGTGCCATAAAGTGCTACCAAATTATTGCCATCTTCTCGGTGTTCAAAGAAAATTCACGCTAATTTCTAATTATTGCCATCTCCTTTGCCACTGCTCGCAACTATGGCTCCTCTTATGGAGAATTATATTCTGAAAATGCTGAACGACACAGTCTTTGCATTGTAAACAGCACCGCTTAGCTCTCCCAAATCGCAGTTGGTTATTTAGCCTCGATGTCGGCATCCGAAATCGCTCAACGTGCAGGCGAATGCGCTCTCTATCTTATTTCTCCTCTATGATGGTTACGGACATTCGTAATTATTATTATTAGGATTAAAATGTCAGCTCATTTTGGAACACCCTTTATATGCTCGTCTTCGCCGAGCTTAAACATGTACGTGACGAATTTGAAGATGGTAAGGCATAAAACGGGCGTATCGTAACACGTCTGGTTTGACGCATTGTTCTTCGACTGCACGCTAATATGCCACCCTTGTATTCTGTACGGAAATGCTGTTGCCAGATGTAGCATTTTTGATGCTACGATAGCATATTTGGGGTCTAAAAAGAGGCCGTAGCATAAACCGTAGCATAATTGAAATTGTAGCACTTTTGTAGCATATTTTGCGATTTTGTAGCACTTTTCACAAAATCCAGATGCCAGGTACATGATACGTCATCATGAGTCGCCAATTGTACTATAATTGCATATTACATAGCACTTAACCCAATGGGCTCTTATAGGCAGCACGGTTTGCAGTGATAGTAGTACATATAAACCCTGAAATCTCTGCATGGAATTTCATAACGTGAAAGACCTCTGGGGCTAGTCAGGCTTCTTGCCTATTTCAGTGTATTTCATGTGGAATTTAGTCTGGTAGGGTGAGCTTCATGAAAGCACTGCTTTTGTCCCACCCGAAGAAATGTACACTTCACTGTTCGATTGTCGATTGTCTGCATGGAATTCAGTCGGGACCCACTGCTGTTACTGTCCTGCACGACGGCTTCACTCGATGGACGATTGCCCATCATAAATTAAGGTAATATAGCACCCAAAAATTCGAACATTTTTGTGTATCAATTTTTTGGCCTATTCTCCTGACGAATAGGGGTGCTGCAGAGTTTTCGCCCCTCCTCACCACTATTTTGGAGATGTTTTTCTCGAAGGAAATTAAAGTTTTGATTGTTAATGACACTTGAGAATTTTAACAATAATGAAATAGTGGAAAGGTGAATCGTGCACGGTTTTGTTGGCCAACAATGGAAGATTGATTGTAAATTTTATTGTTGTGGATTTTTGTAACCGTTTTGTTGCTAGGAGACGAAGCTTTTTTTTTTGACAAAAAATAAGATTAAGAGGATAGAGCTAGGGAGATGCGGACAAGATGGACGAGGGATTGGGCATAACGACGAGGCGCTTCCGAAAGCCATGATTGCAAGCGAAGCCATCCCTCTAATCGTTTTTAGTTCCTGGTTAACTTTCACTTTAGTATAATCAAAGAAGCTGCTTGCCCACTTTACTACGAAGCGCGATTGTTGCACGATGTGACGTCAGGTTTTTCAGTTATCTCTAAAAACTGTTGTTGGTTAATTTTTACTATCAGCACAATCCCAAACAGTTCGTTTTGCCACGCGCCGAAGTCCGAAATTGAGAGCGGTTATCTAAGGAAAATTTTACGTGCAAAATTAGGAAATTTTTACTACTCTCGGCGCTTCGCGCCTCATTGGTCACTGTTTTCCACGCCTTCGGCGTTCTATCTACGACGTCCCCCTCCGGGGGCAAGATAATGATATATACCCCAACCTATTTGGTTACAGGGGGCAGTTGGTTCCCCCCTGGCCGGTTACAGGAGGCTAATGGTCAGTACTTATTTTATTGGTGACAGAAACTATTTTTCAGTTTTTAGAGATAACTGAAAAACCTGACATCACACCGTGCAACAATCACGCTTCGCGGTGAAGTGGGCAAGCAGCTTCTTTGATTATACTAAAGTGAAAATATACCTAGTTCCTTCTGTTCTTGGAGATCTTTCCAGTCCGTCGAATAAAGACGACATCAGTATTTCTTATCATGTAAATATTAGAGAATCAAGAGCTCTAAAACTTTCGGATGGAATGTTGACAGTAGGCTTAACGAAAGAAGTTGCAAGCCGAACCCTGACAGGATGCCAGAACGTTGCTGTTTCAATCTTCGATCGGCACTTACCTACCTGTAAACCACACTTTAGGAACAGTCATCCAGTAAGGTGTATAAATTTTTGGGCCACAAAACTAGCTTTGAGCATATTCTATCCTGAGTTTTTCGTATATTGCAGATGATGGAAGAAACAAGTCCTACTTCTCGGGCCGATAGCCCTCTTCTGGAACTTAGATCCGCACAGTGCTTCACCAATGTTCACATCTATTGAATTCAAAAGAAAAGTCAGCAGGTTGTATTTAGGTTAAGATTGACGATCCCTACTAACTAACAGCCCCGATGTCACTTACCTTCGCCCCCCCCCCCTCACTTCGTTCCACTTACCTGTCCCCTTCAATCGGTTTCCTTTCGATCTGCGAAATCCTCTATGACTTGAGTACCTAAAGTAAAGACAACAATTAGGATTAAATGAATATATAAACGGTTAACATTAGGAAGAAACTCCGAACGTCCGGAAACTATTATTGAGAAAGAACTTACCTTTCCCAAACGATGTCTATCAATCTCCAAAGAAACTTGAACGTCCTCACGAATGTCCGAGATCTTAGTTCCCGTGTTGAAAACTTTAAATTACTTATCTTAAACGTAACTGCTAAAGTTGTTCTTTTGGAAAATTATTGACTTAGAAAAGACATTACTTATTGAAAGAATTCAGTTTAAATAATGACTTAAGATTGTTTAATGAAATTAAATTTAACTTCTTTTTTTTAAGTTCTGTCAAGGCCGTGGGCCAAAAGGGGTGTTCCCTCTAGTGAATAAATCGAGACGCATAGCGACAAGCATTTAACTTAGAGATACGATTTATCCTCACTCTAAGTAGAGCCTTTGACTGATGTATAGTTTGTTAGATTTAATAAAGCCCCGGCTATTTTGCCAGAAGTTATGGTTTTATTTGTTATTGGTTGGATAAGCCTGCACCCACCTACACCGCTCTATCCATAGGAAGCACGAATAAAGTAGATGCCAATCCTTAATATGACGATGAACACAGGGAGAATCGCGTTCCAAAAGACAATCGAGCCTTACCCCAATAACCTCTAGTAGACGAAACCGGAATCGCTCGGGAAACCCTCAAAGAAGCAAATTTGGGCGTTACAGTAAGATCATGTCACCATGTGATTATTTATTTATTTATTTATTTATTTATTGAGAGATTATTTAATATGCTTAAATTGTTGTTGCATGATGGCAGTATTAAATTCACGTGGACCGTTGTGCCTTCATTGTAAAATTCTAATTATGGAACATAAACATGATTGTGATGGAACATGCACATCATTAAGACCATCAACTGAAATGTTATCACGTTTTAATAACGATATGTATCAAAAGTTTAGTGAAAATGAAACTTTTGAATGTTTGAATGTAAGTATTTGAAACTTCGTTATTACTAAAAGGTTTAAATTACAAGTACTGCTTTATTTCTTTTGTGTTAAGCAATCACAATTGTAATTTATGACAGGCTTATATGTAGCATAAAGCGCAGCATAATTGAGATGGGTCTGTAGCATAAAGTAGCATAATTCAGATGGCACTGTAGCATTTTCCGTTTTCAAAACCTGGCAACACTGATAAGCACATACTGCAGAGGATCATAAGATAGGTGATTTTCTAAAATCCGACGAATCCTACCATCTGTGCGCTGGCGTAAATGACTTCACTGCCAGGTAATACCACAGCAACGTCCGAAGTTGTCGATAAATTGTAGGGTCGACGGTCATTAGGTTGAACGTTTGGGGTATCAAGCAATACGGAGGTTTGATTCAGATAAAATGAGACGATTTTAAACGCCGCGTATGACCTTGACGGAATGTGATTTGCATGACTCGTCCACTGTTCATGGGGATTAGCTTTGTATACACTTGTTGCTGTTATTTGAGACATTTCTTGCTGAAACATGGCTTCCAAAATCACAGCTTTTTGGGAAGGGTATATGTTTGGCCTTTCCGACGCTAACTTCAGTCTTTCGTGCATTGTAGAATTAAGCAAAGGAAATGATATTGTGGTATACAAAGCTACTGTGGGTCGAATAATCAAAAAGAACAAATTGCGACCATCTAATGAACGTGGACGAGCAGAGAAGCAGACCAGAAACAAGCCCCAGCCAACACGCCCAGCTCAGGTGGTGCGAGAAATCCGGTCTGAAGTGCTGAAAGAAAATCCCCTCACACAGAGAAGTCTAATCCAAAGGAAAGGTATTTCACAGGCAACAGTCTCCAGAATAATTCATGACAATCTTGGGCTGGAGCGACGTCATAAAGCGTCCACATGGACAAGGCATCAAGCCACACTGCCATGTCATCTGTGGCTTACTACAGGAAGATGGAACAGGAGACGGGCATACGAGTTATTCTCCCTTTTCTCATGTGCCTGTAAAATCTCCTGACGCATCACCGATGGATTTCTGTGGTTTTGGTCTCCTGAAACGACGGCTCGAAAGTCGCCGACCAAGAACCGTTGATGGGCTATGCAAAGTGTGTCAGCAGGTGTGGAACGAACTTCCCATGGAGTCCCTCAAACTCGGCCTACTTCAGTGGAAATTACGGTGCCGGGCGATAGTCCAACAACGTGGCTCTCACATCGAACACAACCTATGGTGGCGCCATGGTATTACACCATCGTAACAGAACTGCAAAGTCGTCTCATTTTATCTGAATCAACCCTCCGTACAACAGCCAATTCCGAATAATCAGGTTCATTACAAGCTACAATAGTCAGCGGGGTTAACGCAGGACAATCAGTTTAATACCAACAAGCGACTGATCATTTTGTGGAGTTCGAACGTCGACAATTCCTGTTCGCCCTTCTTATCATGACAAATAAGTCCCAGCTTTTAATGAAAATTAATTAAATTTTTTTCTGTGTGAGAAAACCCCGAAATTGGAAGGAAAATCCCCGTAACGCCCAGGAATATCCATAAAAAAGGTGGTTTCAAGGAGTCTGGAATAAAAACCACAACTGATATTAACTCTCCGGACTACAAGTCCTTAAACAAAGTTGGTATATACCTAGAGTAGATAGATACTGATACCCTGCTTTCGTTTTGCCTTGAAAAGCTCGGCGAAGACGGGCATCTCAACTAGTAGATGGTACTGTCTTAACTTTAAAACCACAATATAAGAAATAGACTGTGTTTAAAACGCGCTTTAGGTCGTGTCTGCCGAACTTCACCTTAGCGTTATTGTTTGACGCGCCGGATACGTCTGATCTAGGCCCTAAGGGGTTACCTGTCGTAAAATTATTGATGTTTATCTTCCGTGTTTTACGGGTTTAGATTTGTTTAATTTGCGATGCTATTGTTGTTTGGTTTCGTATTGATATTAATACGTTTTGGCTATTCTCACGTAAATCTGGTCTTTCTCGTGATCGACTAATGATGATGTAACAATATATGACGTTTCCGTTGTCTAGGTGGTGTTAGGCGGGGCCTTGGCTACGAGCGATACTCAAAGGCGCCTCAGAACGAATGCCGCGTGCAATCCGGCTGTATCGTGCCACGCTCGCTCACTCGCTCGCGCTTTGGAAAAAGATTAGTGTATAAAACTGAGAGAATTTTATGGTATTCACAGAAGACTTTGGGACTCGCAATGTTTAGAATCCACAAATAGAGAGCAAAGGGAAGTGGATTAAGCGAAATATAAGCCGGAAAATGAACATACCCGGAGTGGATTAAAAAAAAAAAAAAAGTCTCAGACAATTTTTTCTTCATCATGATATCATAATGAAACGCAGTTCTACAAGTAAACTGTTTCCATGTTTCAATCTGCTTTCATATATTTTTTCACCCAAAAGCGTTTAGTTTCTGCTTTTTCTTTATAAGTCGAGGAAACAATATAAATGTAGAAGCTGCGTTGGCGTCTCATGTGAGGTGTTAAAACAGGGCAATGCCCCATGTTATGTGTGAAAGTTAATGATAGAATGGTTCAAAGGAGAAAAACAATGTCATGCCGTGGCCATCAAGCAGCTCTGACTTAAACCTTTGGAGTTGCTAGCCTAATGAGTTTATGCAAATAATAGACAGTTCTCGCATGTTAATGAAATAGAGGTAGCAATCATGGACGAATAGGATAACTTAAGCCGACTGTCTTCAAAGATTGGTAAACACTATGCTAAATCAAATCAATTGTTTAAACTAGTTTCCATGAACGGGAAGAGTATTGGTTATCGAGGGACTAACAACTGTGCTTCAGAGTAACTGGCCATATATGTATTTTCATTACAAGCAATTGTTTGTTTTTGTTATTTTCTAAGATGAAGTCCCTGTAAACACATACTATTCATTGTTTGCACGTGTCAATAAATCAGAGTAAAAAACGAATTGTTCAATTCCAAAATATTGCATGAACTTATAATTTCTTTACGAACCTTTGTAATATATTGTGATTTCAGGTGATAAAAGGTTCAGTCTCTGTAAAAACACAGAGAATAATGGGTGGAAAGGGTTTCTGAAGTGAAGTAGAAGACATAGAAATGCTGCATTGTGTATTAATGCCAGTTAGATCATATCAATGCACGTGCAAGTTTAAATTTTTACACATTGAAAGCTATCTAAGTTTAGATTTATCTCATTTTAGAACGCTTCTGTATGTAAAGGAAAAAAAACCTCTTGTCACAAAAGAACATTTCCGATATGGAATACGAGATACGTATTAGGAATGTTGAGTGTTACCCTTTCAGTTATCACTAACTGAAAGGCACTCTCAGTTGTCCAAATGCTGATGGATTATTTTCATTCCTAAATATGCTGATCATCCTGCTAACAAAATATGGAAAGTATGGGATCGCCATTTAAGGGTCCAAGAATGTAGTGAAGCTCCTAATCTAAAAATCAAATACAGTATAACAAGAAATTAAACCCACTAAAGGAGGGTATAGTAAAGTAGCAGAAGCTCAGAGTACAAGGAAATTGACCTATTAAAGAAATGGGGGAGTAAATGGGAGTTAAAAGTAGGAGATAAAGAAAGGTAAGGAATAAAGTAGGTGGGTAAAAAAGTGAGGTGAAAATATCCCCCTAATTTTTGTCCCCTTTATCTATCTTTTATCCCGTTTATCCCAACTTTTAACCCTCCCTTTTTTATCAAAAAATTGTTTAGCTCGAAAGTAATATTTAGAAAAAGGAAAAGAATTTTCTCTTCTTTCGTTCTTATCATTTCGGATCGAACGACATATCACATGCCATTTATTGCCATTTGAAAAACATTAAATAGTTTCTAAACACCATGTGACCACTACCTCCACAACTCGACTCACCATTGAGCTCAATATACTAATGAGCTCAGTGGATACACTGGGACAATCTGGTCCAAATTTCATTCCTTTACATACCAATATACCACATGGTTCTCTCTTAACTCCGACTACAGTGGGCCAAACTAAATAGTGAAGTAGGACTTATCTATAGAACCTAAATACCGGTACTAATATGAATTTTATGTGAGTCTCGCGAGGAACGTATATTGCTATTGGAACGAGATCGTTTTGGCGAAGGCAAGAAAGCTGGTAGCGTCCAGTGACTTCCGACAGATTGTTCTGTTGTGCGATGACTTCGACAGATCCTACCAGTCGTGCCAAAGTGAACAGACGCGCAAATTATCGCACAATTCAGAAAGTCAACTGAATGCAATTGTACTAATGAAGTTAAATCCTCTAAATTCAGCAGATATTAGCAGACTTTTGCATAATTTTAATGTCAAATCCGTTAAATTGAACAGAATGGCCACTAAGTTGACAACACTGAAGCCAACTAATGACCGTACAAACGCTATATGGTGTTGAAAATATGAAGGGGACAAACAGACATGGTAAAACTGATAAACAGCTCTATTCTTCTACTACGTAATGAAGATTGGGTTGAACCTCCATAGCTCTGAATGGGCCACTTTCTTTAGTTCGTTAAATTAATCATTTATAAAATCACAAACCATAGAGATAGTATAAGACATTAAAAAGTTTCAACTAACTAAATGATTACATTTCTTTGGAAAATTTAAGTGTGATTTTGCTTGAAAATTAACGATGGTACCAGAAGGAATGATAGAATTGTTTTTTGTCAAGCGCATCAAAGTTAAAAATGAAAGTCGAGAGTGAAAAATATATGAAGTAGCTGATCTGAATAAAATTAACAAATTTTAAACAAAAACCGATCAACGTTGAATCGAATAGGCTTCATGAATGGACTGGCCTAATGAATTTTCATGAATGAAGTGAGTTAAAAAACGAGCAATCTGTACAATGTTAAAGTATTATTAACAAAATTCACAATTCAATAAAGTAAGCTTTAAAGTTAAGATTAGCTAACTGTAGACTCAAATCGAATTTAGTTTTATATCAATGGAGAATCAAATGAATATAAGCCTTTCTGATAATGAGAGAAAAGAGATAGTGGGCGCTCTAACATTTCCGGAGAAGAGCAAGCGTTTGGTCTTCAATATGTGGCTGCACTTCTCATAAGACTTAAAAAGAGGCCGGTAAAGAATTGCTCGAAGATTTGTCTCAGATGCTTTCCAATATTAAGGAATTGCATTTAGAGCTTCCTATAAGCACATTATCATAAAATCTTGAAAACATTCCAATAAGGAGCTTTAGCCGTGACATAAAAATACAATTATTATCTTCTGTATATATAAAGAAGGATGTTTGTGGGTGGGTCTGTCTGTACGTTTTTTATACAAATCTACAGTTTTATTCCGATCTTGATAAAATTTCGCATACATGACCTTCAAAGCATGAGGAAGGTCACTGTCTACCTCAGATTTCGGAAAAATAATAAATATCGATAAAAAATCGATATTCATGGTTATGGCAAGGCATATTAATGAGAAATATCTCATGACCAACAATGCAAGGCAAAGTTTGTACAACAATAGGTATCAACAATGGTATCAACACGCAATTCACAAACGCTCTGCATGAACCAACAATCAATATCTCATGACTAACAATGAAAGGAAAAGTTTGTGCAAGTGTAATTATCCCGGGCAACGCCGGGTACCTCTTCTAGTCTATATATATAAAGAAGGATGTTTGTGGGTCTGTTTGTTTGTTTCTGATGCAAATCTACAGTTTTATTCCGATCTTGATGAAATTTTGCATACTTGACCTTCAAAGCATGAGGAAGGTCACTGTCTACATCAGATTTCTTAAAAATAATAATTATTGATAAAAAAAATCGATATTCATGGTTATGGCAAGGCATATTAATGAGAAATATCTCATGACCAACAATGCAAGGCAAGGTTTGTTCAACAATACTTATCAACAATGGTATCAACACGCAATTCACAAACATCCTGCACGGACCAACAATATATATCTCATGACCAACAATGTAAAGAAGTTTGTGCAACAATAGGATAAACAATGGTGTCAACACGCAATGCACCAACGCTATGCACGGATCAATAATATATCTCATGACCAACAACGGAAGGCAAAGTTTGTGCAATATAGATAAGTTTCAATTTGTTATTCCTGTTATTCAGGCTTTTCTTAGAAAAGAGAGTTCTTAGTACTTAATAATTTCTTGAAAATCTTTAAAAATGATCAGTAACTGGAGATAATGGAGAGTGGAAAGACGACAGAGGCAGCAATCCTTTAGCTCCGTGCTGTATTGAGCAAATGGTAATTAGAAGAATTGGCGACCGCTAGACTACACAGAGATGAATGGCCAAGTTTTTGTATCAAGACATTGACAGAAGAAAGGGAATTGCAACAACATCAAATGTACATTTAAAGTAAGATTACGAGAGTAAAAAATTATTTAGACTAACAGTGGCATTTTTGGAGAGGTTCATCTACTGTGAGCCCTTAAAAAAATTTTTTTTCGAATTTTCATTAAGAATTTTTACTGTATTAATTCTAAGCGTTTTCATGTGTTTTTTTTAATAATATAACATTTTGAGATTGTTCTTTTTACCTACAAGCGTAATTATCCCGGGCAACGCCAGGTCCTCTGCTAGTTATTAATATACCATGAGCAGTCGTACGTCGACAAAGCGATCGTTGCGTGCGTGTGCTCACGTCAACAATGGTTAATAGATAAAGAGAGAGTAGCAGTGTATTCATTCTTGACGAATCGTTTGTTAGATGACATGCCATTATCTTGGTATTCTTTACGATCGCTCTTTTGGAACGTGAATTCGACTTGAAGGGATCCACGAAAAATCCTGAAAAGTTGATACAGCCGAGCTAAGACCTTGATGGTCATATTTCTGAAAACAGAATTTGAAAATTTAATCCGTTTTCAAGTTATCGTGCAAATGGCGAAAGGACGGATAAACATACAGACCAAGCGTACATTCTTATAAGTCGCTTTTAGTTAAAGCTGCTAATAATTTGACCACGTTCAATATTTGATATCTAAAGTTGAAAGGTAGTCGAAAAGGATTAATTGATCGCATAAATAGGATTTAGAAAATCTATTTATACGATCAATAGTGCAGCGATTGTAATGTTATAAAGGAAGATTATAACCACAGAAGATGGTGTTGTAGTTCGACACATATCTGGAATATCGTTCGAGGCCGTACAGAATATCAAATCGCCTTGAAAAAAAAAATAATAGGATTTGTCGGGTACGAGCCGATTAAACTTTCATTCAGAACAAGTATATGGCGATTTTAGCTCTTGGAAGAAGCGAATTGATAATTGCCCCAAAAAAATTTGCTATATTCCACAGTCGAGTTTCAGCGCGTTTTCATTTCTAAGCTGCCTTCGATAAGTTTCTTTTAATAGAATGAAAAATTATTAATTTTTTAATGTTTCTTAATATCATCAGAACAACGCTTTCGATGTCAATGATTCTACGAGTACGTCGTAATCGAATAGGCCGAAAATTAGCCACCTTTTCCCTTTGAAGCTAAACGGACCACTAATATTTTTTACTCCTGTAGGACGTTTCTTTCGCTTTTAAGATCAAAAAGAAACTGAAATCTTATTTACAGAAAGTTGATTACGATCAATGGCAACGATTTGGAGGAGAAAGTTTACGAAGAAAATCCCTTTCTCCACCAACGATCGTGTTCTATTTGGTGAACCTGGTTGTGGGCTATTGCTCTGCACTGTATCTTCCACTGTAGAAGAGATATCCGCAGAACGGCTAGGCTGATGTTGTTCCATTCATGTTTGTAGGCCTTTCAGAGACCCTCAATGGTTGTTGGACGGCGTCGAACAAGGGATCGTTTCAATAATCCAAATTCGCAGAAATCCACCGGGGATGCATCTGGTCACTTGACAGGGATTTCGTGAAAGGTTATAACGTGAATTCCTGCTTCATCTTCCAAATCCATAAATAAATCCAAACATAAATTGAACGGTCAAGTTAGACGTATGGCTGGAGGTTTTGTTTGCTTTTGTGTTCTCCATACAATGCGGGGATTTCCTCTTGAAAAAGTGGACTGAGAACATGCTGCTCATAGTAAAGGGAGTTAACCTTAGCCTTTCTTTCCACTCTTCTGATTGTGAGCTTGTCGTTGTACGAGTATTCCACAATCACCATAAATCCTTTTGAAAAACTTTCCCACATTCCTTGGACCACTTTTGATATGATTTTTCTTCAAGTGGACGATAGAACATCGCGCAGGGTTTGTTGTAATGGTTGAGGTAACCCTTAAGGCGCATTCACATATACGCGAGAAAGACCTATTCACGACAGAAAAGTTCAGCCACGCCAGAAATTCACGCCAGATACGGTTCTCGCAAGGCCATTCACATATACGCCAGGATCATTTCTCGCGCGAGTGGACGCAACTGGCGCCAGAAAAGGTGTTGCCAGAGTTTTCTGTTTGAAACAGAAAAGTCTAGCTCTGGCGCACAAGAGCGAGAAAGTGCCCAGATCCCAGCCAATCCGATCGGAGCACTCCGCTCTTGTGATTGGCTGCCTGTTGCAGCAAGGCAAAGGCAACAGCTAAAAATAACATGGACGCCATGAACGATTCTCCCGTCTTTCAAAGAAATAGGAAAAGGCAATTAAAAAAGCAAAAGGAGACCACGTTAAGAGAAAATTTGATTTCTGCTGTCCGTGAACGGGAAATTATTTGGAATAAGGCTCATAAAGACCACAGAGATCGCGACCTCGTTGAGATACGATGGCTCGAAGTTGAAATCACTGCATGAAAAAACTTTTTTTAAAAACGGCGCTAGCGCCATCTCTTGAGCAAACATACAAACATAAGCATTGTTTTTGTTTTGTTTTTTTTTGTTTTTTTTCAATTTTTTTTTAATTTCAATTTATTTCAATTCGAATCAAGATATTTTTAACAAAATTTACAAGAATCATATTTATATCAGAAAATTTACAAAATTTAATTTACTTTACAATACAATTTCTTCTACTATACCATTATTAACTTCACAAAGATAAAATATTCATTTCTTTCATATAGTAATTTTCAAAAGGCCAAATTCGAACCCCAAAATCCGAAGCCTTTTCTGGGCTTGTAAGTCCGGGTTTACATATATATACAATTTTTAAAACAAAGTTATAACATTTGATATAGAAAGAAAACTCTTTTCATGAAGCTTCTTACATCCAGAGCTTACGTTACATTGAGATTGTTTTTTGTGTTCTTCCATAATAATATTAATAATAATAATAATAATAATAATAATAATAATAATAATAATCACAAACATTGAACAAATTTAAGTAAAAATTGTTAATATTTTTGTCCGAATTAATTAATAACCAATATTATTTAATTATTTTACCTGTATACACGGTTATCATTTCTTACGCATTTAATATAACAAGTAAAGAGAGAAAAATGAAGCATTTTTTACCACGCTTATTCTCAAAATGAAAGTTTAAGTTTTATCACTTAGAAGAAGCAATCTTATTGGCAAAACAAATTTTGACGTCACAAACTGCTCCACCCAAAAAAAATTCCATAGACATGCAGGTAAAATAAATCTATTTAAAAATTTTTTTGGGAAAAAAAACCGTAATTGGAAAGAAAAAATTGCTAAAATGTGTTGTCATCAGGAGCAAACCTGTATGTAAAATTTAAGAGGGAATGGAAAGTGGAAATGCTTCAAAATTCGACTGAAAGGTTCCGTACCATCTCACAAGATCCAAGAGCGAGTTAATATAAGGGTGGTAGAAATATGTTATGGAAGGACAATTTTTTTTTTATTCATTTAAGTTTTCTTTCGACATTTTTGCGCAAAATTTAAACTTAAAAAACTGGCTTCGTTTGACGGGCTTCCTTTGAAGCTTTTTCAGCATCAGAAGCATTTTCAAGTGCAACAGCAGCCTCCTTTTTCTTCGTCGAGTAATCTCTCGCGCCATTGAGCTAGAAAAGAAATGAGTTATGTGCACAGAGCATGCGGTTCTCGCCGAATGGGCCTTTTTCACGTTTACGAGACTTGAGAAATGGCGGCATCCTTGGCAGATTGAAAACGAGGCTGACGGGTGAAATTCACACACGGGAAAGCACTGTATGTGCTAATTTATAGATTAATAAAGACGTAACTGTTTAATCACTGGATTTTAACTCAAGATATTTCACAGATTCACTTGATGAATTAAGATTAGTTAAGTAGGAGGCTATTCCAAATAAATTTGTGTTGCGAAATAGACCAAAACGAATGACTAAAGAAAATCACTTCAAAAATCACTAGACTATCATTACTTTTATTTATTTATTTATTTATTTCGTTAATTAATATTAAAATTTGATATAAATAACATACCTTTTGTATAATAAATTTTATTAATTGAAATCAATTAAAATTATATTGGGATGTTATTTTTTTTATTATTTTTTTATTTTCATTTTTTGTTTTTATTATTTGTTATATTTTTATATCAATATGGCAAGATCAATTAATCAATCAATTAATTAATGAATCTTAATAACATTTTACATATTGCATATCTGTATGCAAGTAACAATATAAATGTAAACGTACTGGCAATGATTGTTTATTGCAATCCATGCAATGAAAATAATAAAACATGACAAAAAGTTAAAAGAGATAGTTTAAGAATCTCCTTCCAAAAACCAAGTTTGTTTTATGACGAACGTCAAGACTGCCCAATATGACAATTTGACAGAATAAATAAAAGTTCAAGTATTTAGGATAATTTAACAAAACGGATCAGAGAAAAAAGGTTTTAAAGCAAGAGTCAGTAAGATGAAATCGGCCTATTTCCTCACCAAAGATATCTATAAGAAGTCAATATCATTCAACGCTAACTTTGGCACTAAACCACAGTAATACCCCCAGAAGCACTTTATACAGTTAAGTGTCTGACCCTGATCAAAAAAATGTTAACTCAAGAACTGAAAGTAGCTGAAAGAAAAATATTAAGAAAAATGTTGGGGTCAATATTAAAAGTACGTCGCAACAATGAAATATACACACATACTGAAAAAATTACTGATACACTACCGTTAGGAAAAGGAGAATAGTTTTTTATGAAAATCTTGAAAGAATAAACCCCAATAGGCTCACAGGAAAATTTTTTAAATATATGTCAAAATTGAAAATAGCCAATACTTGGATAAATGAGGACATAGAAGAATTACAAATTTCACAAGCAGACATAAAAAAACGTACACCACATGAAACCAGGTTAGTACAATCAAAAGGCTTTCGTGAAAAAATGAATTAAAACGGCGCATTTTGGACTCAGGAAAGGAATAATAATGAGCTGAAAAGAACGTAGTCCATTGCGGGTTATTCAACAACACAACAACGACGACAAAATAAACCTCATTTGTCAAATGAATTTGAAGTAATGATCATCATTGAAGAAGGAACTGAAAATTTTTATATATGTCCTGAAAATTGTAATTTGCATCCTGAAAACAATGAACGGTTTGATTTGATCAACAGTTTCCAGAATTCTCTCGGTTCCTTAAGTCTTGGATCTAACAATTTCTTTTACATCCTTCAATGATATCTGTGGTAGTGCATTTAAAAAAGGGACTGAATAAGCATTCATTCCTTCGCAGCAAGCTGCGCTTCACCAGTCAGCCTCGTTTTCGATCAAGCATGAGCGCGGCCATAATCTCGCGCTTTCTCGTTTGAAAAAGGCCCATTGAGCGTCTCTCGCAGTAGCGCGCCAGAAGTGAGAGAAAGCACCAGAATTTTTCTCGCGGCGGCAGCGAGACTTTTTCTCGCGTAAACAGTTCTTTCTCGCGTATATGTGAATGCGCCTTTATAGGGCTTCCAACAATTCCTCTTCCTTTCTGCAACGTGGCAGAGCTTATGAAACGGCTCCCATGACGCTTTTTCAGTTGCAAATCGTTGTTTATTACGAGGGTGAATCAAAAAGTAAGCTACACTCAGCACCATCTGTGGTCGAAGAGCGCCGACATCATTCTCCATTTTTAAGGATATTGCCTGTATATCTAAAAAGTGTGTGTCTAAAAAGTCCGATCGGCGTTCGGTCGCGACCAGTCGAAGCCCGTCGCGAACAGCTTGTCCATAAAGTAACGATCGGTCGCGATGAGCGTTTTCATAATGCGACCGGTCGCACTAATCGCGACCGGAATCCAACGCCGGTCGGCTGCCTCGATGAGTAGAATCAAAATGGTGTGGACGAAAGTAGACAATTCAAGTGTTCGAGTGCCCGATACGTAATGAATATATTTTGGAGAAAGGAGATGGCGAAATACATCGTTGGACAGCATCAAGAAACAAGAAATGAATACGAAAAAGAAAAGACGGGTGAAGAAAATTTATCTATGTACACAATTTTAATTCGTACTAACTTAAATGATGAGGAAACTTGCTCTTCACGCCATTTTGAAGCAGAATGCTCACGACCGCGCCGTCCATGAACGAACAGACGGAAGCAAACGGCCGCCGTCCAATCGCCGATCGTACTACGTGACCTGTTGGCGACCGGTCGGACCTTTTAGACACGCCCTATAATTGCAACGTGGCATGATTCCACGTGTTCACGCGGTACAAAGGGTAGATTATCCTTCGAGGGAGTTTTGCGCCATCCCTATATCTTAACGACTGCTGTATGATGGCCGCAGCAGCCGGGACCGACGGCTTTACGTGCCCTCCGAAGCACGGGGGGAGATGGAAATTTCCAGGTGGTCACCCAACCTGTGATTAGCCGCGCCCAAGGTTGCTTAACTCCACCATTGCATTAAGCAAGACGAGACGGCTGCCCCTGTTCACGCGTTTACTGCGTACGCATGAGTATTGTTGTCATGGCGCAGCAACTGTTTGTACACTCAAAGTTGGAGATTCGCAGAACAATCCGTTTTTTCTGAGCGAAAGGCTCAAATTGCATTGAAATCCATAAGGAAATTTGCAGTGTCTAAGGGGATAATGTGATTTCTCGTCCTGCAATTGTGAAGTGGTGCTAGCAGTTCGAAATTGAGACGAATACCGCGCAGGAAGACCATCCACGTCCAACACTCCCGAGCACATTGCCCGCATTAATGAGATGATTCTGGACAAATGAAATGCGTCCTGGGAGGAAAACAATTCCGCACTGATGACGACGTCAAAGACGCAGTGCTGACGTGGTTGAGAAACGCGGAGCGGATTTTTACCTTAGCGGCATGGAAAAGTTAATTTCACGTTCAGACAAGTGTTTACAATTTTTGGGTGATTATGTAGAAAAGTGAAATAAATAGTGCACGTTTCCTCAGAACGTGTGTATGGGATTTTAACTTACATCTGTTTTTACTGTTTCAGAGTGTAATCTATATTTTGATTCACCCTCCTATATTATTTACAGAAGCCTGTGAAGTTCCTACAGTGGGTTGCTGGGTTTTCACACAGTACAATCTGCTTGACCTTTAGAATGATCTGTGGTGTTTGGCTTGTGGGAACTCGAGGATTTTGCTATTTCTGGCCAGTTGGAATTAACCCTTCCCGGGATTTTCCTTTTCCATTCAGTACTGCCGATATGGCTTTCTTCTAAATGGAGAAATTTCATATTTTACTTGCGCTAGTTATAGCTGAATAGCTGTAAATTAGCGCTAGAAAAGGCAATAATGTACTCTTGCCAGTAAGGTCCATTTTCGGAGACATTTTTTTCATGACATTTACTGCTTTCGACTGAAACACAACAATGCAGGTGTAATAGCATCATTTCATTTGCTTTCTGTCACGCGCACAGGCACGTGACCTGCAGCATTTACGCAATAAATCGTTACCAAAGATCGTAATCAACCATCTATATGATACGCATTTTTATGCATTGGAATAATAATATATACAATATAGAGCAGCCCTAGGTAATAGGTGTCCTGGCAAGCAAGAGTCACGAGCGCTTTTGAAACGGCGCGTAGGTTGGGTTCCATTTTCACAAAGAGGGGTCGCAGTCTATTATAATGTAATTCATTCTAATTTCTTGAATCACTTCTAGGTGCCTTGTTCCATAATTGCTTTGGCCGAAGTGAATAAGAAGGGAATAGGAGATATTGTAGTTACGTCGCCAAGTAATTTCAGATTTCAGAATCAAATTCAATAAAGCGAATCATTTTTCGCTCGTCACTTTGTATTTATTTATATTCCCTTCATCTCATTCCCCTTCTCCTTCATGGACTTCACTACCATTGCTCCGCGAGCTGCCTGTCAGCACGTCTCTGCTTGTGAGGACAAGCTGGCTCGCACGGCCCAGGACCTATATAGATAGAGAACCAATACCAAGTGGACAATAAATGAACACGTTTATTCAACCTACTAGACCTTCAGATGCTGAAAAGTTGAGGGAATAGAATGCTGTTGACAGATGCATCTCTTCAATAAATCCCAGTATGTTCTATTAAGTTAAGCTCTAAAGCAGGGCCGTCCAAATCGTGCACGTCGCCCGCGTGCAACATAAAATGCTCGCGGACAAAGCTCACGGGCAAAGCAAAGGAGATAGTCCAAAACTCAGGAGGGGAGCGGGTATAGTTTTTCCTATACAGTGTTGCCAGACTTTAGGGGGCGATTGCATTAAATGAGGCACTATTTCTTTTGTTACCGATACTTGCTTGTTTTTCGTCTCGCATAAACATGGCGCACATTCCGAAAAAGCATAAAATCACTGAACCAGTATTTAAACCGGAGTGGGAGAATTTTTTTTTTCATTGTTCACAGATCGTATTCGAAATGCTTAATATGCAATCGTGTCCTATCGGGGAAAAAATACAATTCTACCTGATATCGATAAAATTGTCACATTGAAACGAATGAAATGAAATGGTAAACTGCTTCGTTTTATTTATTTATTTTTTTTTTACAATGTCGAATTAGCAACTCGACTTTAAGGAACTGATCAACATAATGTGCAATAGGTGGGTAAGGAAGATTACCCGCGGACAGAAATCTTGGACAGCCCTGCTCTAAAGTCTATAAAAGCCAGGTTAGATTGTGGAAGTCGCTGTCCACCTACTTTTGGTTCATCTTATACAGAATGAACTTTAAAACAATAAGGAAAAACTTCAGGAGGCGATTCTTCATAAGAAAAATAAAATAAAAAGTTCATATCAGCATATGAAATGCATAGTTTCCATGGAAATGGCAATAATTGTGCGCACGACATCATGCTCACATAACAATACAGACCGTGTATTTTTTTCTATTGCACAGTTACTTTTCAGTGTTACGTCGTACAGTGGAGGTACAACGGTCCAATATCAGGAACAAGTCGAGATGGTTTTCACTTACGAATAAGAACATAGGAATGGTCAAGAGGCTGCACGGATGTACCAAGAAAAGCGATGAGCTAAATGTTCTATTACAGGCAGACCGTTCATTTTCAGTTCATTTCCGGATCATATGTTCATATGATGGTCAGAAATCATCTCCTGAATGTATATTGTTTTAGTTCACCGTGTACATCAGAGAAGTTCTATCTAGTTAAATAGTAAAAGCTGGGATACAGGCTATTCACAGTTGGAATAGAATGGAATTTTATCCAGTTCCTGGTATAAGTTGAAGACAAGGATTCCACGTCACAGCATTTGGGAAAAAAATTTGACAACTTGCAAAATTTGACAGTAACGTGGTAGTACTTATTGTTTTCTACTAGATTATACAGGATACATAATACTCCCTCTGTACCAAAATGATTGTCCGATTTAGAAAAGTCTTATTTATCACAATTAGTTTTAAAACACAAGCATAACCAATGGACATTACTCTTTGTTAACAACTAGCAGACCCCGTGTGAAAATATTTTCGCACAAAAAAGTCGTAATATTAAGAACTGGATATTACGCAGAACAATTTTCATATACGTGTATTTGGAGAGACCGTCCAGCAGTGTGTACCCTCTCGGTGTGTGCCCTTTCGATTTGTAGAGTTATGCAAACAATTAAACACAGCACAATTTAAAATACAGCCAGCGCCATATCTCGGTATTAAAAATGAAAGATACACTGTATTTCAAAAGTCTTGCAGTCATGTTTGATGCTGCTTCACTGAACAATCGCAAAAATCTTCATTAAACAAAGCAAACAACGATATCACAGTTTTTTAAAGCAGGCAAAAATCCCATTCAACTCCACGTAAATTGATTTTTTAAAAATAAAATACAATGGAAAGGAAGGAAGAAAAAATAATATCCTTTCTTAGTGGCTGCTTAAATCGCAAAATAAACCTACTGTCAAAATTTCATCTAATTAGGTTTAGCGGTTTCGGCTCGGCGATGATGAATCGGTCAGTCAGGACATGTTATTTTATATATTTAGAAAAATAGAAATAAGTAGGAGTGTAATCAACGAACTATATTATTTATTAATATTAAATATTAGCATTAATAAAGGAAATAAGCAAAGAATAATACTCCAACTAATTATTGGATTCTTTAAACAAATTCACGGCATCTTGTGCTTTTTTAATTGTGGCTTCTTCACAAGTTATCGACTCTGGAAGATCATTCTCTTCCCGAAGAGCTGCTTTTTTCGTAGAGTTCTCACAATGTAAGGTGAAATGAAATAGATCACTTTATCGCGCTCAATAGGTAGGGACGTCATAGAGATCATATACTTTATACCCTCATGCGTGATCTGTGAGCTGCTTTTTTCACTCAAGCCTGCTCGCAACCGCTCGTTGCAATCTATTGAAGTGCCAGGATTTAAAAAAATTAGAGCATTAAAAAAAAATTTCCCTATCTATCCCGACCTATTGAGCGCGATAAAGTGAACTCTTCCATTTCACCTTACAGTGTGAGAACTCTAATTATCATCTCCATAAACTTCCAACGAGCATTTCAGTACTTGCTGTAGAGTCAGAAAAACGCTATCTAAAGTTTCTTTACTCGAGTCTACAAATGATATGTTGATAGCTTGGATCAGCTCATCCAATTTAGAGGGTACAATTTGATGTTGCAAAGATTGTATTGCATTAAAAATCCTAAATCTAAAACGTTAAAATCAGGGCTGTTCAGAGATTGGCAAAATAATGTGATATTCCATCCATCTTTAGATCCTTCCGTCTGAATTTTTTTTAATCATCTGCGGCACAATGTGGTTTAGCATTATGCTGTGGCAATCGTATTTCCGTACTCTTGCTGCCAAGGGGCCGTACTTTTTTATATTTGCGGAATTACTTTTTCTGTTAGGGCCGGCCCAAATTCTTCTCTATTGACTTCTACTGGTTTGACGGCGATAATTCCTTTGGCACGATATTTTGAATTCCTTCTAGCTGGTTCCTTAGTGACGAAAGAATGTTTTTCTATGCGGATCCCATCGGAAACGCGCAACAGCAGAAGAAACATTACTTTTGTGATGAATCGTTTGTTAGTGCAAGTCCTCTGTGGATCTCCTTCCTCAAGAAGAAAATAGTAATTCATTTTTATTTTAGTCAAATAAACCACTTCTCATCAATGTATACAACATTGTACATTGGTTGAAATTGATCGAAATTATTCTTAAGAAATGAAAGAGTAATTTCTAATCGTGCAATTTTATTTTCGTCTCGTAAAGTAGGTTTAATCGTCTTTGTTTAATTTTACCTTCTTTCAATTTCGCTCTACGAATACTATTGGGTTGTTTTTTTAGCGACGGCTTGACTTTTTATTGTTGTCCGTCGAAGAAACGGAACTTGCCCAAGTTGTTCCAAAATCAGTTCGCGAAACTTTTTTTCTTCCGTCCGCCGCGTTCCTGTAATTCTCGAATTCACATTAGCACATTTTTTCACCTCGATCATAACACGATTTTGCCATTTTCCAAATTCGAGATAGTTTTTGTGGATACATTAAATTCCATGGCAATTTCCTTAATTGCACCATGCATAGACCTGTTAGGTTTATACATTTTTAATAATGCTTGCAAAATTGCAATTCTCGGGTTTCAATTTTATGATTTTACCCATCTTGACGTTGCAGTGCACTGCTTCGTTTATTTATTGCGTTTAATAATGTAAACGTTTTACAATAGCGGATAATTTTTGACGGAAGGTGAAAATGACGTTTTTTGACAGCTTATCATTGTTTACAGGAATGAAAAAGTTAAAAATATGTACAGAAGTATAATTCACATTGATTTAAGATTGTGATCATCACCTCAGAATATTTTATAAAGTCTTTATTTTGATAAATTTAAGTAAAGTTTTCTATCGGACAATCATTTCGGTACAGAGGAAGGAATAGAGGTCTGTTTTCTAACTAAGAATATACAGTATCTTTACAAAAGAATGGTGGATTTTCGTAAGGGAATACAATAGACATTGCTTACCAAACACAGGTGCAACTTACACCCTTAGGAAATACAACTGTCTAAGTTTGAGATGCATTATAGATAGGCCTTCAGTGTGTGCACCCTTAGTCATATGGTACACATCAACACGATAATCAAACTCCTTCCATACCCAAAGAAGTATGTCCGGCGTTACCGTCTTTAATGCACTTGTTAGCCGACCACGAAGATCCTAGAGGGACGTGGGTAATGGTGATATGTAAACGTTGTCTTTAACGAATCTCCAAAGAATATAATCATTTGTCGTGAAGTGTGGCGAACGGAATGGCCACGGAGAAGTTTGTCGTCATTTCTGAAAAAATGGGAAGGAGTTCGGTCAATTGGAAAAATATTATTTTGGAGAACTTTCGTTTACAATATTTTTTTACACGTTAATATTTCTATCGATGGATTAAAATTAGACGAAACTTATTCGCGATGAAATGATTCTATGATTGAAATTTTAGTCATGAACATCATTATCCTTCTTTGTCATTAAATATACTCCATATTTAAATTCATCTTCTTTCCGCCGAAAACAATGCGTTGTTGTTTTCGATTTCACGGAGTACTATGGCAGCTAGAATTACTATGAACTGGAATCTTGTTAAACAAGCAGCCCTACATTAACTATTAAAAAGCTTAATTTCGCTATTGCAATTGAAGATTGGCGAATCAATAATACAAAGGATCTATCCGGATTAAAAGTGAAAGATTGCTAGAAAAAGCGCTTGTATAATATAGCCCAGTTGACATGCAATGCTTTATCCTGCGGATTCTCTTACGAGGCATTTAATTGTACAAGGCTTACCGAGGTAGAAATTTAATACTGGAATCGAACAACATACATATAACATCAAAAGAAGAAAAGAAAATATTATTCCATATTTATGAAACAAACAAGAAGATCGTGCTTATTGAGATGGTTAAATTAAATTAAAAGCCGGAAGAGAAAAGTGAAGTGTAAACAAATAAATACAAGTTGCGACAGTTAATAAACGAGAGTGACGCTACTTTGAACGTGTTCAAGCATGTGCGACCACGACGAATCGATAGTTTATGGATCGAAAAAATATCCTTGTTGCCGCGTGTACAAGTTGCAAAAATAAAGTTGCGTGCGCCTATATATTCTCGTGTTTCAAGCGCACGCAGTCATTAGTTGACCTTCCAATATTAAACATTCCCAACATCCCCGGAAAACAGAAATTTCGCTTTGAAAAGTCAAGAACAAAATTAATGCTCACCACTTTCTTTGACAACACTGACATTATCCATAAGGAGTTTGTTCCGCCTGGACAAACAGTCAACAAGGAGTACTTACTACAGGGAGATTTTGCAGCGTCGGATTAAGAGAATACATCGAGGATGGCCACAATTTCATGGAAAAGGGAGTTGGTTCATACAGCAAGATAATGCCAGACCGCACACAGCAGAACAAGGAGTTTTTAGCCAGTAATGGAATTGCGGAGCTTTATCACCCCCTCTATTCCCCAGATTTGTCTCCACCAGACTTTTTCCTCTTCCGAAAAGTGAAAACAAGTCTGAAAGGACACAGATTTGCGGACATCAGAAAGAACGTTATAGCCGAACTTGGAAGGAATTTAAAGCATGTTTCCAAAACTTGTATGAACACTGCAATAAGTATGCAGCTTCAGAAGATAACTACTTTGAAAAATATTAAACA
Organism: Rhysida immarginata; assembly: GCA_023313115.1. Classification (NCBI taxonomy): domain Eukaryota; kingdom Metazoa; phylum Arthropoda; class Chilopoda; order Scolopendromorpha; family Scolopendridae; genus Rhysida; species Rhysida immarginata. The sequence continues at coordinate 1,993,129 of JAHWFO010009248.1, read as the reverse complement.
ATTTTGCCAGAAATATGTCTTGTATTTGTTAAATTGCTCCAGTCTCGTTTATTAATTGCCGTACCTTGTATGTCTCCCCCCCCCCCCCCACACACATTTTGAGCCATTAATTCTGAAATTTTGAAGTTAATAGCTTCTAATACAGTTTTGCGGGCTTGTGGAAAGAAGCAGTTTTTGGATTTCTGAGGAACCGATAAACCTGACTGATAATATGATACAAAAGTAATGAATTAAAATGAAATTAATGCTCCAAAGATAAGGTAAAGATATCAATGGAAAGAACGGAAGAAAAAATTCCGCGATCTGGATTCGAACCAGGGACCACAAATATCATGGTCGCTTCTACCAACTGTGCTACCACGAATGGGAAAACAAGCCTATCTCCAAGTGTCCTAAAGATTATAACTTTCCAAACTGTCAGAAAGCTGATGAAAACTCATACAAAAGTAATAAATTAAAACTGGAGCTCATGTCCTAAAGATAAGTGGTCCACTTGATAGAGGCGATTAGCGTGATAATGGTGGTCCCTAGTGGAATCCAGGTCGCGGAATTTTTCCTTCCGTGCTTTTCATTATTATCTTTGATAAGTAATTTGATAAATAATGATATTTTTCAATACGAAAAATTCCCGGAATGAATTTTTAATACGAAAAATTTCCGACTGACGGGCAGTCAAAAAGTTCCCAGAATGATGGTATAGCACTCTAATGGTAGGACATACGGCAACGCTTACCTAATCTCCTTCAAAGCAGCACCCTTGCCAACACACGCATTTGCTCCATCGAATCTGCCATTCTTGGAATCTTCCGGAGCTCGGCCGTCGCATTCGACTTGATGTCCTCCATGGTTGCGAAACATGTTCCCTTGAGACCCATTTTCAGAGTCGGGAATAGCCAAAAGTCACTAGGAGCGAGATCCGGAGAGTATGGTGACCGAGGGATGATAGGAATGTTTTATTAGCCAGGAATTGCTGCACAACAAACGAGGTGCGTTATCGTGATGCAGAAACCACTGTACCTCCCACTTGTTGCACTGCTTCCTCCGAATCGCATCGCGCAACTTCCACAAAACTTGTACGTAGAAATGGCCTGTGACAGTGTGTCCAGGCGGTACGAACTCCACCCAAACCACCAAACCGTTGATGTCAAAGAATGCAAAGAATACGACATTGCGACGAACGACCAACACTCACATCTACCTCAAACGGAACAGTAACGTAACGGCACACTGAGACCTGTCAAGGCTTATATGCTGTTCTCCCTTCCACAAAAGTGGGATCGCTATCTTATCGCTCGTTCGTCGTCTGTTGAGGAATTCCAGGAACTTTTTGATTGCGCCTCGTAAAATATTGTTCACAAGCAGGGGCGGCGCTAGCTTCTTCGGCGCCCCCATGCAAACGTATGCAAACCTCTAAAGTGTGCGCCCTTTCAACCTTGATTGGCGCCCCATTCTGTAATGCGCCCCCATGCGACGCTTACTGTGCTTTCTGGTTCACGCCACCCCTGTTCACAAGCCATGATTATCTTTACTACTATGCGGTGAACAAGAAGCAGCGCTTTAACATATGCCCCTTCGGAGATGTTTGATAGCGGATTGCTTCCATGTCCACGATGGCTGAGTGGTTGAAGCATCGGGACGGTAATCCGAAGGTTCATCCCCAGATCGAGGAATTTTCTTTACTATTTTCTATATTTAATTATTAACTTTCGGAGATATGGCATGGAAAATTTCACCCTGGACTTACTTTCCAGTTGTTATTATTTTGTATGCTGTCTTATGTAGAAAGCCTTTAAAACGCGAACGTTATTATTTATCAAGAGATCCTAAAATATGAATGTTTTAAGAAAAAATATTGCTGAATAGAATTGCAGTTGGAATGAGGGAAAAAGACAGAAGTTAACATGCGATATTTAAAATTGCCATCATCGCTCTATGTAAAAGAAGTTATTAATAGAAATCTAGTATAGAAATAAGACTGACTTCTTTTAATTTTAATTAATTGCGAAGAGCCCTCAGCTCTTTTATTAAAAAAAGAATTTCCTCCTTCATATTTCTTGTAGTTTTCTGAGGAGGCTTCCATTTTAATAATACGTATAAGATGAGCATCCGTTGAATATACGACTGTGCAAAAGAATGTTTTCATGGAGCCCTCCTAAATAAAAAAAATGGTTTATTCTTATAGACTTGAAGAGGTTTAAGATGGGCATTCAGCTATTGCTTGAATTTTTTTTTATCAATAAGCTAGAAAGAGAATCCATTCCCTTATAACGATAAGCGAGATTTTCAAACTTCATCGTACGCAGAAATTTGGCTTTCGGAGCCGATCGCGATTCTCCTTTATATTTAACGTGGGAAGACGATTTTAAAACGTCCACGCAGACGTATTTCGATAGAAATCAGAAAATAAATATATAAAGCCTATCACCACTGGGCTTTTCTGTTTCCAACGGGAATTTATATCTCGCACGATTAAAATACAGATTTAAAAGAAATGTCTGATATTCCCGTGTAATTCAGTGCATGTCAGTATTGTCATCTTCGGCGAACAGCTCGGCATTTTCATGAAAGAAATTTAGTTTCTTCAATGAAAACTCAGCGCCAAAAACGTAGACATAAGGAAGAAGTTCAACTATTTTTAATGGGAAAAGTTATTATTTGGGCTCAAAATTGCTTTATATTTCTGAAGTTTAATTAAAATTGTAGATAGTGAACTACGAGGGGCGATCAAATAAAATCGATCTGTGAGGAATTGCGGACAAAGGAAAGGACATACGATGGGAAGTCAGTATGCAAGTTAAAAGTGAATATAGAAATGAAACAAATAAAAGGTATTGACTTGAAAACTACTTTTATTTCTCCGCATAATCTCCCCGTACAATGAAGCACTTGTCCCATCGTTTCCCATCGTTTCACAAGCCACTGAAAACCGGCAACATAAAACTCTTTGTATAGCTTGAAGCCAACAAATGGAAGTCGCTTGGCTATACGGAGGATCCTCGAAACTTCCCAGTTGAACTTGCGCAGCATCTCAGTTGTCTTGCTTGCAATATGAGAACGCGCGCAGAGGAGTTCTGGTCGCTTCCGTCGAATGGCATTACAAAGTTTCATGAGAATGTTATAGTAGGAGTCGGCATTTACAGTTTACTCTCGTTGCCGGAATGTGGTAAGCAATATGCCTTAGTGATCCAGAAGACTACGAGCACCACTTTCCCGGCGGTGAAGCTGTACAAAAGTCACCGCCTGGTTCAGACAGCAGCCCAAAGAATTTTATGCTGCTGGCTTTGAGGGGCTTGGGAAACGATGGGATAAGTGCCTTATTGTACAGGGAAATTATCCGGAGAAATAACAGTAGTTTTCAAGTCAATACTCTTCTTTGTTTTATTTCTATATCCATTTGATTTGGTTTATTTGGTATTAACGTCCTTTTCAACTGCTATGGCCATTTCAGGACGGCGTTATAGGGGCCGCAAATTATGCCTCGCAAGGGTTCTTTAACGTGCAGCCGGCAAACGACCACACGGGACCAACGGCTTTACTTCCCTTACGAAGGAAGTGCGTGATCTCAGGATTTTCCCCCTGAAAAGAATCCTCGTCGTCCTCGGCCGGGATCGAACCCGCGTACTCGGGCGATCACGATACCACTGAGCCATCGAGGCCGATTATATCCATTTGAAACTTACATACTGACTTCCCCGCGTATTTGCCAGCAATCCCCAGCAATATATTTCTCCCACAACGTCACAAACGCGGTTACTCGAGTAAAAGTCTGTCGGCTGGGAGCGAAGCCAATCTTGCGCCGCTATCTTGACTTCTGAGTCCAACTCAAAGCGGGCCCCCTTTAAGCTCTTCTTTTTCATTTAACCAAAATTATGAAAATCGCATGGGGAGAGGTTGGGATTGTAGAGTGGATGTTTAAGAAGCGTGTGAAGTGTTCATGGTTTTCCTTGCGATTTCTGGTTCGTGAGTTGTCGTGGAGCAGGATAAACCGTGGAACACGAAGCCCAGACTTTTGTTACTGATCCGCCGTCGCAGGTGTCCAGAGTCATCCGCTCGCAGGTGGCTATGGGAATTAAAAGTGTGGCTATTGGGAGCGAATTCGTTTAGAACTGGGCCTCGGTGATCGAAAAAAACATGACTTTTCCTATACCTAGAACATCGATCTATATATACTAACTGGATGCCTCACTCCTATGGCGCCGGAGCCCAGAAGTGAAGCATTAATAATCGACCACTTTTCCTGGTCAAGAGGGCAAGCAGGCACGTTGGCGCTTGTTCTCGCGTTACTTTCGATAATTTTATCACTAAATTTTATAGTTTTAAAAACTAATATAGTGCACTAAATATCATAGTTTTAAAAAGTAAAATGGTGCATTCATGAGTAGCAGCAACATGGATCAAGTTTTACTGAACTGTATTCTATGTAGGGATGAAGTTCGTGAATTGTTTAAAAGAAAGCATGCAATTGTTAATGACTTTCTTTCTGAAGATTTGCATGAGATTCAAGTTGTTTCTATTATTGCAAAATTATTTTTTAAAACAAGATTATTTACCTATGGGAAAAAATATTCCACACAGGCAAATGGAAATAGAACAAGCATTCGCCAAAAATTTACAAAATTAATCCTTTTTAATCATGTCTAATAAAATGAGATGGAAAAACTTGATGTGGTGTTCTTTTACAGTTTTTCCAAATTGGGTTTCATACAATTTTAAATGAATTTAATACTCTTTCAAATAGATTTAATACATGGTTAAATGAATTCAATACAATTTTAAATAAATATAATGTGTTTTAATTCATTGTAAATGAAATTTCATTACTGAACTAAGTGCCATTAACAAATAACATGTAAAAGGAGTTAACAGTTAACCACTATGTAATTAAAGTAAATAAATACAGTAATATTACAGTTTTTACAAACTCGTTTTATACAATTTTACATGAATTTCAAACATTTTAAAATAGATTTAAAACATTTTTAAATGAATTTAATACGATTTTAAATGAGTTTACCAGTGAAATACCTTCTCAGTCAGTACAGAAATACGGAAGAATAAATATTTCTAGTATTACTGTATTTACTTTAGTTTAATTACGCAGTCGTTAACTGTTTGTGTTATTTGTTATGTTACAGTGTTGTATTCTGTAATTGAATTAAGATAAAAAAAAAATAAATTTACCGTAAAATTTACTAAATTAAGGTTCAATAAAAATATTTTTTATACTCAATTTAGTAAATAAACTCCATTTATACTGAACTAAAACACGCATTATATTTATTTATAAATCGTATTAACTTCATTTAAAAATGTGTTAAATCTATTTAAAAATGTATGAAATTCATTTGTAAAAACTGTAAATCATGTGTAGGAAACAAATGACCTAAAACTTTTTTTGTCATTGAATTTATAAAGAAATCTACATATAATGAATAATCTTAAAATAATTATCTTGTACGTGTAATAACTAATTACAAATTTTATAAGCATTTATAACTCTTTACAAGCATTACAAGCATTTGTAACTCTTTACAATTTTGGGTTAACTTAAAATTTACGGTAAATTCACGCTCAACAGTAGAAATCTGAGCGATGTTTTGCCCTCTTGCCCAGGAAAAGTAAGCGATTATTCATGGCTTCACTCCTCTACCACAGAGTGAGGCATCCAGTTAGTATATATAGATCGATGACCTAGAACTTCTTCGGCGGTGGCGACGCGCTGTACTTTCATTGTATTCAGAATCGAGGGGTTTTTGGGTAGTCATAATGACACCACGACTTATCGCCCGTTACAATAATCTGCAGAAATCCTCCGCTTTCCTGACGTTTATGTGCTAGCCGTAAATCTGCTCAGGCGCTGTGCCCATTGTTCACAAACTTTTACGGTACTGCAGGTGCTGATGAAGTATTGAACGACTAATATACATCAGAAGAACGATGTTATCCTTTGTGTTGCATCTTTTGGCCCGAACCGGTTCACCTTCGCTATACAAGTCGGAGTGCTGACACGATGGACTCGCCAGCTTCGGATCGTTCTCCAGAACTAAATCATACAGATTAAACTCTAACTTTAGACTCACTCAGACAGTTCTTTCCAAAAACAGCACTCATTCGGCGGTGAATTTCGGCTGCCGATTGCTTTTCCACCGTATAAAACCGAATGACTGTCCATTGTGTTTACTTGGACGCTTCCATTTTGCACAATTCGGGCGTTCATTGCTGTCCAGGCCGACAACAATGTTGCTCTTGATCACTATCGATCGTTTACTTTAGCAAAAAATTAGCGTCAAACACTTTGAGTACAGACTAATTTCATTTATTCTCAAGAGATTGTGGAGCAATTTGTCCATTAAGAATAAAGAAAGCTAAATAGTAAGAGCAAAATTCGCAGTGGAGGCTCAGCAGGCGCAGAACGAGGGCAAAAATGCTTGTGTTTGTTCCTGTATTAACAAACTTGGAAGACCAAGCAAAGCTTTAGTAAGCTAATCCCCTGCTAAACTAAATTTCAAATGGATTTAGTGGTTATTTAACAACGTAGATTCCGAAAAGGTAAAAGAGGGAAAGAAGAAGATCATTAAATCACTGCTTTTCTCCCTTGGACATGACTTTTTTTAATTACTGTCTAAGATGCGAATTTAATTTCTGTACACAATAAATAATTCTGAATTTCACTTAGCGCGTTATAAGCAGGTCTTGTGTATAATTGAGAATTATTCGTATATTAATTTTGTTGTGGAATTTATATTCCATTTCTCCATCTCTGATTTATTCTATATTAAGAGTTAGACGTGTGAAAAAAACCATTTGAAACCATCAATATTTCAGTCATTGTTTCATGTTTAATAAAATCGCATGATTCTTGAAAATTTTTGGCAAAGGCTGTTTCATTATATTGTATTCATGATTTTCAATCTGATAAACATGTCACTGTGAACTGCATAATCGAACTCTTTAAAGCAGGAGACGGAAGTATACAGTAGTTGGGTTTTGGTAGTTGTTGGGCTTCTCTGAGATTGTCGACTATTTAAAGAATGTTTCTCGAACATTTGCTATATGCATAATAAATGTGCCTCAGTATTTTAAAATAACTTTGGAGATATTAATAAGGGGAAAAAACTTTTAATTTAGTATTTTTTGTTTCGTGCCTAATTTTAAAATATAATAAAAATTAAAGAAAGAGAGAGAGAGAGAGAGAGAGAGAGAGAGAGAGAGAGAGAGAGAGAGAGA
>JAHWFO010009248.1:1948284-1985892 GCA_023313115.1 Rhysida immarginata | reverse complement strand
AGAGAGAGAGAGAGAGAGAGAGAGAGAGAGAGAGAGAGAGAGAGAGATTTCTACTATTTTATTACATCAACTCTGTCCATTGCTCTCGAATATGACACCTCTTTTTAGAAACCGTTTCAGTGCTGAAGTTTCCCCGCGGATTTAAAAAGAGGCATACCAAATTATAAAAGAACTTTTATGGGAAATGGGTTTTTTCTCCTCTTTAATATCACAATTGGAAACCGAATATTTTAATAACTTTGCTATTTTCGAGTTCTGTAAGTAAATAGGAATGATAAAGCTTCTATTTGTGCGTGCGTTACTTGTTTGTCTTCTTTTGATGTTTTCAAAGATTCCTTTTTTAAATTCTTTTTTTTTTCAGAGGGAGAAAATAAAATCGATTTCTTGTTGACATAGAAGACAAGTTTGTTTTTTCTCCCATAAAATTAACCTCCTCTGTGCTTTCTTTTCTTGTCCTTTTTAACACGAGAGTGACAGTGAGGTTTCGGGCGATTTCTTTATTATTCGGTTAAAACAAGTGGCACTCGATTAAAAACAAGTCGGAGGCCGTTATTAAGACATTCCTTTCGACCGAGGGTGCAGGTGTTGCATACAAAAACACTTCATTAGAGAGAGTGATTGATTCATTTGAACAGGTGGGGAATGCGTGGGTGTGTGAATGGAGGTGCTGACAGCGGCAAGGGGGGGTGCGCATGCGCATAACGGTTCTGATTTCCGGAGCGTTTCGTTGACTGGCGGAGTCAGCTGCTGACAGTCGCGCGGCCGCGTGTCCCTTTCTCATCATCATCATCGGTAGTCTCGCGACTAGAGTGTTCCCCTTCCTCCCGAGTTCCCTTGCGATGCATCCGGCGGCGGCGACAGCTTCAGGTAAGAGCGAATTTTTTTTTTTCCCAAACAACTTTTTTTCCCTAGTAGCCTCCCCGCTCCTCTCCTTGTCACGCAGGTCAGAGGTCAAATACCCGCTGGTTAGGGTAAAACGCAAGCGTGGGCGTTAGTTCCGTTAGCCACCTGTGGAGCCTGATTTAACGACGGCGGCCGACGTCAGCGGATGAAATGTGCAGCTACTGATGACGACGTTCTTCTCTGCTGTTGTTTTTTTTCTTTTCCCTCTTTTCTATCGGCGGGAGAGATAAGAAGGTGAGAGGAAAAACAATGAGAAATGAAAAAAAAAAGAAAAAAAAAAAAAAAAAAGCGGAGTGAAACTGGAATCTTTCAATAGCATCACTGCGTGCTATGCACGTGTAAGATGTTCAACACACTGTTGCGCTTAACGATGATCCAGTTTATGATTTAAGCACTAATATTTCGACATCGATTGCATTTCATGAAGGCAAATGAATTTTTGACAAAGGGAAATATTGATTCATAGAATGCACTCATTTGAAAACTTTCAACAATCGATTAAGAAATACTTATAACTTTAAAGAGTGTATAAAACCTACATTGATAGCGTTGGCTAATGATGCTAAACAATCTAATCCTTAATTTAACATGTTGTAATAATTTTAATTCAGTCTATTTTTTGTATGCGCGTACAATACTTTTTAAAACATTTGAATTCCATATCGTACTTTTAACAAAAAAACTTTTATAGATGACAAGAGATCGGGACATGAAATTAATATATGGGAAAAGGCTTACAGCCGGTCAAAGCAGTTCATATGTAAGCGGAAATCTAGTTCACTATGACCTAAAATCGAAATTCTGAAATTTTTGTCTGGAAATAAAAATTTTTTTAGATTGGATGCATTTGACTTGATTCAAATTTGCTGGAGAGATTTACTGTAAACATTTAAAATTTTATTTTGATTTTTAAGAACTCAGTAAGTCGAAATTTTTCTTAATCAAAATCGCCCGATGTCATAAATATTGATTAAAAACTGGCATTTCTTTATTTCCTTTGACATTTTTTAAGATGATGGTGGCTCTACGGGTTACTTTTTTTTGTTTAAAATAGAACTTCAAATTAATATTAAAAAAAAAACGTTATGGAAAAGGAAAAAAAAAAAAAAAAAGAAAAGATCTAGACCTACATTCCATTCTGAAATTTTTGAAACCATTAAGCGATCGATCGACCGCAAAAAGAAAAATGACGGAGGACTCAATGACGGAGACTAAAACATCCTTCTTCACTCGTAAACTGGAGGGAAAATAAAGCTCGGATGATAAATCATCGGATACCGAGGCAGCTAGGTTACCGCGTGAGGACGACGAAATGACGTCCCCCGTCCTTCTCCAATATCACAGCTTCCTTTAGTTTAAAAATGACTCCCCCCCCCCCTTCCCGGAGAACATAAGACAAGTATCAATAACGTTTGTTGCGGTTAAAAGAAAAGTTGTGTCGAACTCCGTCTCCTTTCTTCTCCCTTCCTAACTGTATTCCCATTTGGATTTATCATTCATCTCGGAGAGCTTTGACAGCGCCTTCCCCAGAGTAATACTGGAGATCTTATATATTACTCAGATCTTATGTAAAAATCCAATTTATTATCAATTCTTTTAGTTATGTTCTTAAGTTAAAAAATCATGATAAAATTGATTAAATTTTGCTCATGCTTTTGACTTTAAAACCTTTAATGTAACATTGTTTTATGCCCGAATGTTAATATGTCCGGTTGCATGTTTGTATATACGTCTGTCAGTTTGACTGTTGTGCACTTGTAATTTCAATAGAATATATTGCAAAATCGTTATTTACCATTGAAAAACATGTTCTCTTAAAAAAACTGTTTGATATAAAAAATCACGTAAGAAGCTGATTCCCTTAATTTCTTACAAGGATTACTCTAATAACGGTTAAATTACAAAGCCCAAAGCGTAAAGTTAGTGGTACTAAACAAAATCAAAGACACACGATGCTAAGAGTTTTGATTAACTAAATAGAATAGTAAAAGGATAATATTAAAGATATTTAGAAGACGAAAAGCCTGTTTTTACCGAAGGAGGTTCATAAACCGTAGGCAGAAAATACTGAAAGAGGAGAAAGTCAAAGATCAGACTCGACAGCACTTGGATTTGTGATGAGTCATAATGGAAGGAAAAGAAAGGCCACATGGTGTGTGCAGATTGGACGCATTTATTTTATAGAACATAAAACAGCTTTACGTGTGCTTTTATAGACTTTCTGATAAAGGTGAGCACATTTGTTGCTAACAATTTTATGATTTCATATTATATTATCTTGCATAGAACGACAAAAAAAAAAATTGCTAAGCGGACCTCTTTAAACGACTTCCAGATTCCTGAGTAAGCACTTAACAAACAATTTATCTTTTTTGGGAAGCCAGTAAAGACCTACTGTATGATTAAATATTTCCTTTATCTGCTTGAAAACAAATGATTCTTAATTTGTTAAGAATTAATTGAAAATAGGAAAGTTATTAGGATGTTGCGCATTGGAAGCCATTGCAACGGATCTCAGACCAAAGAATGAAATTGAAAAATTGGAAATGAACTTTTCATGTGAACTCAAATTTGTATTGAGGGATATAATCAATTTCTAATCTGGAAAGATTGGAAAATAAATAAAAAAAGAAATTTAAGAGTTGTGGCGGGATTTTCCTTATAGTAATAATCATCCATTTAAAAAATTTGCTACTTAAAAGTCTCCGTATTATGACAAGCATAAATTGTTAAAAACATTAATTATTTGAATTCTACTTAGTAAGCTTCTAAACTACAGGTTGAAAAGTCAGGAAAACATTAAAATTTAATAACTCGCACACGAATGCAGATAAAGATTCTGTTTGCGCAGAAACGATTGAAATGAAGTCGGATATTTTTTCCAGGAAAAAAAAATTAACGCTAGAATTTTGGTTTTTGACCAACAGATGGCGCTATCAGATTACAAACATTAAAGCACCGTATAAAGTCGGTAAAATGCACATATTCAGATTAAAGTTGTCAGATTATGCACATTTTCAGTCTGTAAAATACCGGATTAACTAATGGCTTACAAATGTTCAATGTGCCGTTCGTCATTCAGCACCATACTGTACACTGCATTAAGCAACATTTCTCTCCGTGTGGCAATAACGTTGCCGGATGGAATCTTTCAGGTATCCCCATAACCAAAAGTCAGAAGGCGTCGGATCGGGTGATCTGGGTGCTATGCATGCGGAAAGTATCGATTGAGAATACGATTCTCCCCAAGTATGAGGCGCAGCCATATGCTACATCTTACATAAAGGTGACTGTATGCAGTGCTTGTCGTGCTTGCAATTCTGGAATGATAGTGGTCCGTAACAGTGCTGCATAGCGCACACAAGCGACCGTAACTACTTTTAGAACAATCCCTGTGGCTTCCTCGAAGAAAAAGGACCGATTATGAAATCAGCGGTGAAGCCACATTTTAAAGTAACTTTTGCCTGAGGATTTGTTCAACAAATACATGTGGGTTTTGGGATTCCATACACGGTAATTGTGTATGTTACCACTGCCAGAAAGGGTGTGATGCGCTTCATCGCTCCAAAGCACGGTGAAAAACCAGTCGTGCTGCTGCTCCATTTTATTAAATCACCAATTGGCGAATTCTTGGCGAGTGATGAAGTCGTCAGGTAAAAGTTCATGGTTATGTTGCAACTTGTACGGAAATCGCAGTGATCACCGTGATCGCTATACGAAATGCCAATCCGTCCGGATACTTCTCGCACACTGCATTCCCCGATTCTCTGGGCGACAGCAGTGGATGGTGAGGGCCGGCCACTTCTTGGACGTGCAGGCAAAGAACCCATGGCTTCATATCGTCGTATCATTTTTTGTCACTGCAGCACACGTCATAAGTCTTTACCATCTCGCATTCGATGTATGCGTCGACATTCCCGTAATGCCGCTCTGATAATGAAATTTAACTATGAGGGTCTTCTCGATTATTGACAACAATTCTATGCCTACAGTTTCGTTACGGTGAGACGGAACAACTCTCACTATCTGCTTTCGAAAAAGCGTTTGCAGCGAGTACTACTCTTTTTTAATACCATCTGAAAATATGTATAAACTGATGTCTGTAACCTGACAACGCCATCTGTTGGTCAAAAACCAAACAATTCTAACATTAATTTTTTCCTGGAAAAAATCCGATTTCATTTCTATCGTTTCTGTGCAAACAGAATTTTTTTTTATCTACGTTCATAAGTGAATTATTGAGCCTTAAAGTTTTCCCTGACTTTTGGATCATCCTGTACAAAACCAAAAGTTTCTAATACACCAAACATCAACGAGTAAACTAAACTGTAATCACTATTAATATGGTTATTAGAAATTAGAGGTTGGTGAACTTCATCCTAATATGGGAAAATTGCTCTCACTAGATGGCTTCAACATCAAAGTAGCCCATTGACCTTCTAGAATTACGCTTATTTTTGATGGAGACCTTCGTCAGTGCAGACATGATTATTCTCTTACTATATATTTTCAAGTATTTTCTTAAAATGCTTTTCAGGTGTTATGATTGAAGTAATGATAAAAGGAATATTTTTCAAGTTCCTTCCAAGGAAGAAGGACTATTGAAATGCCAACGTGCGCTTCCACGAAAGGATTTCGCGCTTTCTAAACCATCACGCGTATGTGAATTGCATTTCGACAGACGATTTATTATGACTTCTTTTTCTTTTCTTGTTTTCCTTTACCGTTTCGGGGTCGAGGATATTAAATAACCATTGGATCTATTCGAAATTTAACCTACCAGAGGATCAGCCCACTGAGCTTAGTATGGTCGTCCAAGCTTCTTAGTAAAGGGACAGAAAAACATCCTGTCTTCAGCATGAATCGAACCCACGAGTCGCGCTCTCGGCCATTAGGCCGGTTTATTATAATTTCAACTCCAATTATCATTAAAATAATTTTTTAATATCTTTAATATTGAATTTTTCATATTTTGTCTTTCATGAGATTGTTGATTAACGTGTTTACTAAAAAAAATTAAATTGTAACGTCAAATAGAGATGTTTGTGGAAATAGAGATTTTTGAAAAAATATTCCGACTATCTTCTAAAATTCCTTTTGATTATGTAAAATTAAATAATATTTTTTCTCATTTTTTCAAAAAATGTACTTCAATTCAGCTTCAAAATATACTAAAATTAGACTACCATGTCAGTCAGTACCATCTGGTGGTAAACCCTTTCGAGGCGGAGTTGACCAACCACTAACTTCTAATAACCATGCTATTTAGAAAAAACATTTTCTTAATCTTTTTCTTGTCAGGTTTTTGATTACAGGTACATATGCTCATGTCTTATCGCGCAACAGAAGTTTATCTTTTTAATACATTTGCAGTAATCGTCGTTTGATTTAAAATGGTGCCCCGCTGAGTATGCGTAAAATTAAAATCAGGAGGCGGTAAAGTCTGGATGAAAAAAAGAGCCCTACACTCATTTTTCTACTTGCTTGGCAATGGGGTTATCCCTCAAAACTGCATCCAAGAGATGGCGCCACTGTAACATACGCTCTTCAAAGCGAGGCTATCTAGCTTCATAATGGCTTCGTCGTATGATACGTGAACAGTATTTCAATTAAAAACTGAGCTTGCAAAACGTAATGCGACGACTAAAGGACGGAAAACTGATTTAATACAAAGGTAAGATGATGTATAATAACTAAAGATAATTTACTGGTTAAGCGAAATGAAATAAAATGAAATTTTTATTCATAATTTGGCCTTTTCCAGGCTAGAAGCTTACGAAAGAAATCTCAATTTTACTGGGCCTGAAATTATATTACCTGAGCCCACTGTAGTTGACTGGCCTTGTAACGGTTTTAGGCAATTAATGGCAGACATGGAGAATGAATTGCCAGTAATAAATAACGCAATATTAAAAACGTATTTTAATCAGTACATGGGTAAAAATGCCGATCATGAAGTTAGAGCTATTAAAAGAGGAAAGCTGCTGACGGATGCTTTGAAAGTTGAGGCTATGAGCTATCAAGTAAAAGACTCCCAATATTTCTTAACGGGAATAGTAAGAGCTGCTATGAAAAAAAAAGGTAATACTCCTTCCTGATTAAAATAAATCACACTAATTCTTTAATAGGTACTGATATTAAACTTAAAAATTCAGATCGTTGATAATGATTACCAGATGTTAATAATGATGATAATATAATTATAATGATATACTCAGAAATTAAATGCAAAAAATCGATGTTTAAAAACTATTAATGTCATTTAAAAAATATATATCCACTTATTTTTCAGGTTACTGTGAATGTGATGGCATTTTTTAAATTAAATTACACACTTAATCTTCAAGAAACAAGCATACTGAGCTATAGCGGTAAAACCGGAAGAGCGTATAGAACAGGTGCGCCCTCTGGAAAATTAGTTCGCGGGATAACCCCATTTAAGTATCTTAATTTTTAGAGACTGAAACTTCTGTCGGAAGATTGGAATTAATAGGTTCATTAACTATAAAATGCCAATCTTGGTTGAAATATCATGACAGCTTAACAAGAATTTAAAAAAAACTTCAATTTTCTTCCAAAATTACCATTTAGGGAGCGGTTTTTTACATGGAGTGAGAGAAGCATAAATTAGCCTTATATCACAACCGCGCAAGGCGCCTTAGTGGGAAGCATGATATTTGTGTTTATGATCATCTGTTGAATTTCAATGGGATCCTTGCTGATGATGGCTTCCTGTTCACAAAGGATAATATGCCACTATATCGCAGATAAGCGTCAAAAGCGCAGTTTCTGAAACGCCTCCGGCAGGCTAAGTAGTGACTTTGGTGATAATAAAAAAGGTAATAATGCTCTTGGGGAGAGGGTTGCCAAATTTATAGATCAAAATATAATTTGGAGCGTTGAGCTTCTCATAGAAATTTTCATACGGAGGCTTAAATTCGACTAGTTGATATCTCTAGGAATCAAATAGGTGGGAATATGACTTCTAGGATATGACTAGAAATGTGTGAAGAATTGAAGCGTTCACTGACCTAAAACAAACAAGCCGAATAAAAGATTGTCGTTTTGTCATCTTCGGACGCTATGATTTTTTGATATTTTTAGCGGTTCTAAAGATGATCGGTAATATGAAAAGGGAAAGTTAAAAAAGATTAGCCATTCCTGAAGTAGAAAAAGGTCTTTCAAAATGCTTCTCGTCTCTCGTTTTCTTAAACTGCAATAGCGAGAATTGAAAATCTTGTTTATTTATTTTATAATATTTGAATTTATTTGAAGTTTAAATGTTCAAAATTTTAAAGACAAATTAATGGCCAGTTAATGTTAGTGCAAACCCATGGTATTAAAACGTTTAAAAGAGTAATTTTTTGGAGGGAGATGGAGAATTTAAACACCATAAATACAGGTTGTTTACAAATGATTGCAGCGGGTTGATAAAATCGTAGTGGTTTTGGCAGAATGATGTTCAAGGGCTCACGAATTTGGCGATAGAGTTGTGGCGAGCACCACCCGACTGAAATATGAAGTCTGCACTGTCGGTTTGCAGCTGTGGCATGAGCCAATGCCAGATAGATGTACCCTGCCACAGTTTCTTCCGCAAAGAAAAAAAACCGGGCCAAAAATTTGGAATTTTGAGATGACGGAAAATTTAAACAAAGCTTCATCGCTACAAAGCTAATAGAATTTCACAAAACCGCTGCAATCATTGCTAAACATCAAGTATATCTATGAATAGTTTTTACAAGCAAAAATTATGCTACGCCTGAGTGGATGTCCGCTTACCCCCCGTGGGTCAGGGGAGTTTGGTTGCTTCAGGGCTTCTGTGAGCTGTACTGGATATAGCATTGCCATTTTAGGTTCACCTTCAGGGTCGCTGGCTGCGGGTTTGCAGGTTGTGACCAGCACAAAGGTGCCACATCAACGGGAACCCTATCTCGCCACGATGATTAATAGAAATTTTTATCACTGCAATCTAAAATAAATATAAAAGGTTAAAATTTAAATAAAAATCAAAGAAAAGTCAAAGAAGTTATCTCGAGCTCAAAACATTGATTGAGGGCGCTGGAATTTAATTTTACAAAGGCTTCATTTATCCACGCGGCGACTCTGGTCACCCTTGCCAGAAAGGTCATACTTGAGAAGTGAGACGAAGAGCATCCAAACAAATATCTCATGATGTCGACCAGTAAGATAGTTCGTACTGCATCGCGTTTGGCCTAGATTAAATTCATCCATGTTCGAGAGATAGGCAGAGGCTTCCGTTCGAAAAATAAGTCGACATCTCCCGGCTTTTAATTTGGGGCGAAGCCTTCGAGAAGCCCCACCCAATCGGTGCACTTGCAATGGGGGGTAGCGCATGCCATTATCCTGATAGAGAAACGGTTAAAGCGAAAACGGGCTCGGGTGCTGTCAATCCGCTCATGGAATGTATTCTCTATGATATCGATTGGCTATGGTAGATATTATTTTTACAAAACGTCCGGGTTCTGGAACTGTGAGCTAACCTTTTAGAAGGAAGGTGGAAGCTAAGTGTGGACCCTAGCATGACTACCCAGGCGGGAATATTTACAAGCTGGTAGATTGTGTTATAGATTGGGCCTCTTTGGATGGAAGACTGTCTCTTCTGAGGCTTCTCTCTCTTTTTCTCTCTCTCTGTTCTTTGTGCATGTTCCGCTCATTTTAGATGAAACTGATTCTGATTTCAGCAGAAAAGGGAACAGATTCTGTCATTCTAGTGTACGACTTCAATGCACACATAAAGGCTGATGATCAATCGTGGAAAGATGTTACTAGGAGGAATGGTGACCCTGATTTAAATGCGAATGGGAGGTGAAACAATGGACCAAAAGTCACTGATTGATTTTACAATCACGTCAGGTGACTTATTCCAATCTGTGATCCTTGTGTGAGGAGAGGGATAATCTGAAAACTGATCACCCCTTGTTGTCTGCATTTTGCGGTTCTCTAATACCTTGCCAAACAAGCTAAGTACCAGGTCCAAACGAACTTGGCGCATCAAATGGGAGTGGTTGGAGGATAGAGCTATGAGGAAGATCTCTGCAGATAACTTCTTCAAGGTATTAAAAATTATCCAGTGATTGTGGCAATGTTGAGACGGAGTGGAAGTTGTTTAAAACAGCTGTGACTGCTTCGGCTGCATTGCGCTGTAAACCATTGAGAGTGACACAGGACATTGAGAAAAGGACTGCACAGTGGAATTGTGAAATCCAAGAAGCTGTCAAGGCAAAGAAGAAAGCCTATTTGCTATGGTTTGAAAATAGGTCACCTTCTAGTCAAGTGCAGTACACGGAGGCACGAATAAAGCAGCAAAGGCAGTAGTAACAGCTGAAGCTAAGGCCTGATAGAAATGTGGTAGAAGTTCGGAGAGAAATTGGAGGCAGACTGCGGTTCGGCAAACAAGGTATTCTGGGGGACCATCCGACGCTTCCGTGAAAAGAGGTCTCTTTCATCACAACTATTAAGAGTTCAGATGGGAGGCTTCTTAAAACGGAAGGTAATTATTGGACAGGTGGAAAGAGTACTGTGAATCTCTTCTTAAACCTGTAACGGCAACAACTGAAAAGCACACGAGCGCCATCTTGGAGTGGAGAATAGTCGCGGTAGTATCACAGATTAAAAGAAAACAAATACGAACCGGAAGAAACAGGTCACGTGAAAACGACCACAGCGCCATCGAGCGATACCAAGGACACACGTTAATTTGTTTTTATTTTGATACGGTATTTACCACAAACTTTCTTATGCGTAATCTGAGTTAAATTCCTTGGAGTGGCTTTAGATTTGTATCAGTTACTCCTTGAGCGTAACAGTTTCTTGTAGCCAGTGTAAGAAAAGTGTAAATAATTTGATTAAATAAAAATTTCATGACTTTAAATTCTACTTCTAGCAGACGACGTTATGGTGGCACTTCGTGCACTGGAGCTGTTTGTAACCACCATAAATTTCCTCTTGATCATATTTTTTATTTTATTCCAGGGTCCTTATGTGTCGTCGTTCTTTTCTTATATAACCGTCATTTGATCATATTTTAAATTTTCAACTCAATTGATCATATTTTTCAACTTGACAATATCAGCTCTAGGCTCTTAGATTATTTTATGAAATATAGAAATTTTAATACAAATATAAGGCAGCTTAAACTGTGGACAACAAAAAAAAAAATAGGAAACCACTATTCCACAAAAATGAATTGATTAAACTCGTATGTACATTTCTGAGCTCTTTCTTTAGAGAAACACTTTTTGTTTCTCACTAAGGAGACAGAAAACCCCGAAACGTACATAAGTTTTTGTGGTATAGTGGTTTCCTATTTTCCTTTGTTATGGAGATTTTTACTTGGTTGATGTTTGCATTGTTTTTCTTGAAAAATTTGCTAAGGCTCTTTGCAAGATGCAGAATCTTAACAGCTGTCAAGTGTAAAAACCAAAATTGAAATAAATATCAATTTCATAGAAATCGCAAATTGACCAAGCTACAACATGCTTAACATTTTGGATTCTTACAAGAAAATAATAAAATTATAAGATTGCAGTGAAAATCATGTGTGTAGATAATTTTATGAGACATACAGTCAAATTACTCGGAGAACTTTATTGTAAACAAGACAATGATTTTAGAATTTCAGGTGTTTATTTTATAATTTTTTAGTGAAATTAAATTAATCAATTGAGATAAAAAATTAAAATAATAACTTAAATAAAAATAATTGCTAATTTATTTCTATTTTGATCTGCTCAACTTTAATATTTATTAATTTTTAAACCTGTATAATTGCATTAATCATTTAATCATTTATTAAATACTAGTAATTCAAGGACAGGTGAATCTGTAAATTCTATTTTAATTATAAAATTCCGTCTGTGATAAAACTGTGATAATTGACAGGACTACCAATAGTAAATAAGTCGCTGTCAACATGAATGCGAGGCTGAAAATGTTTTCTTACTTAGTTTACAAACCTGCTTATCCGTTAAGGTCGCGGGGGCAGCGCTCGAGATGTCCCGCCATCAGGGGCTTGTCCTCAATGGTAATACCCAAGCGACTCTAACTCAGATGCTCTATGTAGTCTTGCCACATAGTTCTATGCCGACCCCTTGGTCTCTTATGTGACCCCGACTTGAAAAATAGCAACTGTCGAGGAAGAAAGTTTACGGTATCCGTACATGTGGCCATACCGAAGTGAGCGAGCCCTCTCAATGCGGAGAGGTAGCGGCTCAAAGACTGCCTTACAGTGATGCTGAACACTCTATCTAGTAGGGAACACCTGCTGAACATCCCAGGATTTTTTTCGGCACTCTTTCGGTCATTATCCAAGATTCATGACCATAGATGAGAATGGGGACAAAGATGGATTTAAGAACAGAGTTTGGCTTTCTTTCCTAGCTCAGGTTTGTTCCACGGATCACCACAGTTCGCGTCAGACACAGCTCTTTTGATTTTATTCGAAAGCCCGGCGTACGACGGTTAGCGCAACATAGTAAACTGTAAGTTCGATTTTATTTTAAAAACAGTTGATCTGTGACAGAACTGTGATAATTGACGGAACTACGATAATTGACAGTTTTGCCTTTAGTAAAAAAAGCCTCTGTCAATATGAGAGCGATGCTAAGACAATGATCCGGTTACAATGTGACAAAGTCACTTCTGTCAATTTGACAGTTATAACCTAACGCAAAAGCACATCTACAACTGTTAGATATAAGCTTTGCTCTTCAGTGAAAATGGCTCGTCGGTCTCTTTTTTACCTCCCTCATTGTTCAGTTTCAACGGCAGACTGTTTTCGGGGGGATACTGCACGACCAAACCTCTGTCACAAACTTCTGGTGATTACCCACAGCGAGATGAAAACAAAAGTTCATATAAACAGGGTCCGGATAACGAACCGTTTATGAAATTTCCGCAGTTAAAAGTGAAGTTTGCAGTAAACCGTTCAGGCGGAGGGGGAGGTCGGATAACGAACCTTTTACAACACTACCTGTTTCACCCCCCTGAATGGTTGTTTAGGTACACCTGAAATTATTAGCAGGCGCACCTGTTAATGACCAATAAATGGGACGTTATTTCAAGAATTTGTTATAGCTTCTCCGCATGTCCCCTGCCATCCACAGAGTAGAAAAACCAGCTGGTGAAACTTCAATTTTAACTGCGGAAATCTCATAAACAGTTCGTTATCCGTACTATGTTTATATAAACTTATGTTTTCATCTCGCTGTGGGGAATCAGCATCAGAAGTTTGTGACGGGGGTTTAGATATACCCTGTATTTTAAAACTAAAAAAAATTATAATTGGAAAATGGTCCTTGGAGGATTTTTTCACGCCATTACCTCCGATATTGATGAATAAATAGTGAAAAATATTTTTCACTATTTATATAAAAAAAATTAATTAATTCATATTAAATGGATATTATAAAATGAGAAAAACAATGTTATTTGCTTTTGATTTCATTCCATTGGAGTTTTTTTATATTTCATGACTTTTTCTTTTTATTAATTTATTCAACTTAAAAAGTTATTACTATGCACATTTATCGAATATCATAAAATGTAAAAACTAATGTTACCTACTTGTGACTTGAATGTTAATCAGTTTCAAGATTTTATTTGAATGTTTTTATTTTTTATTAAAATTAAAAAATAAGAATCGAAAAAGCTAAATTACTTATTTAGGATTTAATTTGATTTTTTTTATTTATTTTATTGTGCTATTTTAAATGTCGACAGTTATATATAGTTAAATCTTTGACTACAATATACTCTTATTTTGAACCGTAGTCTACGAATAAGATTTTTTCAATAGCTTTTTCGTCGGGTGCGATTTTTGGATTTTAACAATCAGTGTTTTATCATTCATTGGAAACAATGAAGGTTGTATTGTTGCTCGTCACTATGGAAACGGGCACGGAGCAGGAGGATTTAGCATTTTATATATAAGATTTCATTCCTGTAAGTAGATTCTTTCTTTATTCATGCAGAATTAAAATTTTCATTCCAATCTTAACTAAAATATTGCTTGCATTAGCATGACATTTGAAAACGTGTCCTTGGTATCGTTTGGCGGCTGCTTGTTGGAGGAGCGGAGCTTGTTTCACACGGGTCAACATGGGTTTGTCGCATCTGTGTTTTCTCTAATCTGCGGTAACATCAGCGAAGCAGATGTCAGATAGGCAATTAATCGTTGAAGATTGGTGCTGATGAAATCTGAGATATTAAAAGCCTTGAATCAGAATAGGATCCTGTGGCTGACTTGTGTGTGTGTGTGTTAAGTTGCTTGGATATCCACCCAGGTCCCTAAGCAATGGCAGACAGGTATAGGTGGTCCCTATCTTGAAAAAGAGAGATCGAAGGGATTGCAACAACTTTTTCCTGAGCATTCCTGAAAAAGTCTATGATAATTGTCTGGACCTGGCCAAAGCACAACGGATCATATCTTTTCGCTAAGGCAAAACTCTGAGGAACCCTGGGAGTATGAAAAAGATATTTACGCTTGCTCTGTAGACCTTGAAAAGCACTTAACAGATTTCCTCGGGAGAAGCTCTGGAGAGTATTGCAAGAGTACGGAGTGAATGGGCCATTAATGATTGCTATTATGTTCTTTGTATGAAAGCTGAGATGTGTAATCGGATAATGGCTTAGGTGTTGACTCCTCCAAGGGTGTGTACTGTCCCCCCTCTTGTTCATTATCTTTATGAATTGGATAAACAGGGGCAGTCGAGACGATGAGCGTGTTAGTGTACGTGACCGGTTGGTGGAGAGGTTGCTCTTGGTGGAGAGGTTGATTTTGTCCTTCTTGACCTTCAACATGCAGTAGATCTTTCTGCTGCCGAGTGTGAAAAGGCTGGGATGAAAATCAGTGTGGCTAAGACTGAGGTTCAAGACAGACTGCGCTCTCAATGTTAGGGGAGCCCCATTAAGACAAATGGAGAAGTTCAAGTAAGGGACTGCACTTACGAGGGATGGGTGGCAAGAGAGAGAAGTGGATGCTTGAATTGATGTAGCAAGTTGTGTTAGACGCGTAGTAACAAAACGTGAACAGGAAATAAAGTTAAGTTCTTTGGTTTCAAATCTGTCTTTGTCCCTATTCTCATCTATGATCATCTATGGTAATGTGCAAAAGAGTGCGATCGCGGGTGCAAGCGACTGAAATGATATTCGTGAGAGGGGTGGCCAATGTTACCCCGACTTAGGGAATTTTTAGGTGTTGAGCCGATACTAATTTGCGTTTAGAGGTTTTAATGACTTGATAGGACGACGTGATACAGATGCCGTAAACTGGTCTTCCTAGGGAGTTGCCTTTCTCCAAGCTGGTGGTCTTTTCTCCTAAGAGACCAAGGGGTCTGCCTAGAACCAAGTGAATAGATTAGATGGAAAATCTGGGTTCGAGTCGCTTGGGTGTTGCCATTGCAGACATGCTCCTGAAAAGTGTTGCTATATATGCTGCCTTGCAAGAAAGTAGAAATGAAATGTTTTTTCCCTATTTTTTATTTACGTTGAACTAACATCTTTTAATAAAACCAGATTGGCTCATCAAACAAACCAATAAAAAAGAAAGCAGTGTACTGTATATATGAGGATCTTATCGACTAGAAATAAATGTTTCTTTGCTTTCAACAAATTTTTCCTATAAAATATTTCATAGTGCATATAAAAAAAGAAAAGAACCGCTCACAAAAGAAAACTACGAGGATTGCTCAATAGAAAGACATTTAGAGGCTGGGGAGCAATTTTTATTCAAAAAATTTTAAATAAATCTTTATAAACATTAAGGGATGAGCCCCATCGGTGCACTAATCTATAGATTCCCGTCTGGCAAAACTCCTGCGGTTGTTGGCGGAACCATTGTGTAACAGCAAAGTCTACGTCAGCGTCGGAATTTAGTGATTGTTTTAGAGGACCAAAAACATGAAAATCTCAGTCAAGTCGGGACTGTTAAGCAATTCCAACTTGATTCGTATTTTCATCTGATGCTGCAACACGAGCATGTCCTAGACGGGTCAAAGTTTTGATCGATTCTCTTATTTGTCGAAATTTCTTGGACCATTCAACCATTGTCGTATGAGAATAACTATGCTCGCTGTATACAGCTTTCATTCTTGTAACGTTTTCTATTAGATGATGACCTTCAGCGGCCAAAAGCTGAATAACAGCACGAAGATTACACTGTTCTACAAATTTTGAAAAGTTGAATGTTATGGTGCATATGATTTCTTTGAAAAGTTGAATATGATTTCTTTGTTTTTGAGGGTCACTGAACACGAAAATGATGCTTAAATTGATTGTTTAACTCTCGTTTTCGAGATAACAGCACTTCTCCAAATATAGGGTGTCCCGTAATGAGTGAATGAAAATTTGGTAAACAGTAGTATGTAATTTATGAAGTAAGGAGTGGATTGATAATGTAATCATATAAATATGTAAACTCCTTTAATGAAGATCCATTTTAAGCAAAAACGTTCATATGAACATAGATCCGAATTTGAACGATACTGAGAATGAACAGAAATAAAAATGCCATCACCGATATATGGCCGGGGCATTTTTCTACTTGTCTATAAGAGCTGAAAGTCAGATGAAATTGACATGGAAGCACTCCCGTACACATCAGCAATATAACCACTGAAAAGAATTGAAAACTCATCCAGGCAACATCACAGCTGATCATGTGATCAATACGCGAGAACACGCAGAGACAATAGCCGATCACGTAATGGCATCGTGCTGTGAGAATGCTGCCAACAGTGTAAACGTGGGCACCCAATATTTAGTGGAAAACTCCGTAATTTGATTCAGGTCATGGCTGTAGTGCAAAAACTTTAGAGCTAAACTATAAATTTTAATGCCATTTTCGAATTCAGTAATCCCTAATTAGTCAAAATTAGCTACTCTCATTTCCATAACATTTTGTGTGTTGAACAGCATTATCTGTGGACGAATTGTCTACCAAGAAGCCTCCTTCCAAATTAATCACAACTCTTAGAAAGAAGCAAACAGCTAATGCTAAATCCTCCTGCTCCGTGCCCGTTTCCATAGTGACGAGCAACAATGCAACTTTCATTGTTTTCAAGAAATGAAGAAATACTGATTGTTGAAGTCCAAAAATCGCAGCCAACGAAAATGACTATTAAAGAAATCTTATCTTTTTCGTAGACTACGGTTCAAAAATATATTGTCAAAGATTTAATGATATACATCTATTGACATTTAAAAATAGCATACTAAAATAAATAAATAAATCAAATTAAAAACTAAGAAGTAATTTAGCTATTCTAAATTAAGAAATTCATTACATGTATATGATTCTTATTTTTTAATTTTAATAAAAAAATAATAACATTCAAATTAAATTATGAAACTGATTAACAATCAAGTCACAACTAGATAACATTAGTTTTTTTTTTACATTTTATGATATTCGTTATACGTGCATAGTATAATTTTTCAGTTGAATAAATTAATAAAAAGGAAAAGTCATAAAATACAAAAAAAAAAATCCAATTGAATAAAATCAAAAGCAAATAACATTATTTTTTCTCATTTTATAATATTCATTAAATGTGGGTAATTAATTTTTTTAGTTTTAAAATATAGTGGTCGTGCAATAAGCATCCACAACAGTCTACCGAAGAAATTCAGCAATGAGGGAGGTAAAAAAGAAACCGATGAGCCATTTTCACTGAAGAGCAAGGTGTCCTGTTACATATAACAGTTGAGATGTGTTTTTGTGTTAGGTTATAACTGTCAAATTGACAGTAGTGACTTAATCACATTGTAACAGGACACATTTTGTTAGTATAGCCTTCATACTTAGAGGGACTTTTTTACTATTGGCAAAACTGTCAATTATCACAGTTCTGTCACAAATCATTTTTTTTTAAAATAAGATCGAACTTACAGTTTACGCTGTTGCAGTAACAGGCGTACGCTGAGCTTTGGAATAAAATCAAAAGCAAACTGTGTCTGAATCAAACTGTGGTGATCCATTGTAACAAATTTGAACTAGGAAAGAAAGCCAAGCCGTCTTTTTTCAAATCCATCTTTGTCCCCGTTCTCATCTATGGTCATGAGTCTTGGGTAATGATCGAAAGAGTGCCAAAATGAGATCCTGGGAGGTTTGGCAGGTATTCCCTACTGGATAGTGTAGGGAACTTCTTCGAATTGAGAGGGCTCAGTTCCTTCGGGATAGTCACATGTACGGATGCCGCAACTGTCTTCCTAGATAGTTGCTATTTTCCAAGTCGGTGGTCACATAAGAGACCAAGAAGTCGGCCTTGAACTAGGTGGCTAGATTACATAGAGCATCTGGGTTCGAGTCGCTTGGGTATTACCATTGCTCTTCTTGTCAATTATCACAGTCCTATCACAGACGAAATTTTATAATTAAAATCGAATTTACAGATTCACCTGTTGTGGCATCGTCGTATGACGGACTTTATTACTAGTACGTAAATAATGCATATAAATATCTGCTTTCCGTTGTCTAGTTGATACACAATCCTCGTATATGATGATTAGAATTGAAAGTCAGTTCTACGATTTAAGGTGAAAGCCATATACGTGGTCTGTTAAAAAAGTTCCGGAGTTATTTTGTGACCTGAGGGTCAGTAGATTTTTAGATTAAAAGTTTTGGTTTATTATTATTATTATTATTATTTTTGACAGGGTTTGTTGATCGGTTTTCTTGCTAATGACCTCGTTTGGCCTACCACTAAGAGTGAAGGCCTATGTGTTCGTTTCAGAAACTCAAAATTGTTTTTTCTGAGATCGGCTTAAAAACTCATGATTCGCAAAGATATGTTGAAATTTTGAAAAAAAATTTCCGTCTGTAAATGTGCTTGTACGCATGTGACCAATTTTGTGCAGCTAACTCCTCTGAAACGGCAAATAGCCGAACACAATAAAAATTATACGTACTTACAGGGTACCTTAAATTGTACCTTAGCGTATTTTTATGTCAATTGGTTAAGCCTTTTTCGAGATATTAATTTTTTTAAAAAAAATTAAAAAATGGCTGTAGCGTTCAAACAAGCGAACCAAACTCTATAAACTCGACTTGTACGTATTCCTCTCATTAAGGCGATTTTTTTTTTGTAAATGACTTGTTTGGCTGTAATTATTCGGAATTGGCTGTTGTATTGTTTAATACCCGCAAAGATTCTCGAAACCTTCGTTGCTACTCATCTTTCAAAATTTGTTGATCCTTATCTTCCTGATATTCAGCACAGCTTCTGCAAGGCCAGATCGACCGAAACTAATCTTGCTGTGTTAACTTCTTACCTCTCGAAAGCTATTGATACTCGTCATATTGTAACGTTCAACCTAATGACCGTCGACCTTACAATTTACTGACAACTTCGGACGTAGCTGTAGTTTTAACTAGCAGTGGAGTAAGTGCACATAGTGATATTATTTTGCGCCAGCGCACAGAAAGTAGAGTTCGTCGTATTTTAGAAAATCACCCATGCCATGATCCTCTGCAAATATACTAGAAATCCACCCGTCACATAGCGGGTGTCAACCGTACAGGTTGAAGGGTAAAGAAACGAAAGTGGAGCATCATTGGTTTTCAAAACATATTCTGCAACAATATACTGTTCAACTGCATATAAAAAATCAACATTAAACATTTTTCATTTTATTTAATTAATAACAATGACTGAATATTGTCTTACCACAACAATTCCTGGCTTCGGACGGATTGTTGTAGCGATCTTTGTTGGCCTCGGATGGACGTCTCAGACCGTGACCACCGAGAAAGAAGGCCTCCGCAATGACACTGAATACATTGTTGCATCACATAGATAGTGCATTGTTATTCGTATTTCTACAACGGTCTATAGATATTCATGGTCATCGAGCTCCATTGTTAAAATGAAGCTAAAGTTTCTAGCTCCCGGTAAGGCGGAAACTCTATTGAAAAGTGGCGCTGCATGTACAATCTGCCCAACTGCGCCTGCAGCGCCACCCTATCGGCAGACAGAAACTTTACTTTCGTATTCAGTTTCAATGAAAATCTCTATCGCAGGTTGCGGTCGGGAATAGTGCGATCTATGCGGCACCTGGCGCGATCTGTTTTCCTTAGCTTCTCGAAACAATGGTAAATGGCCGAAGCTCGATGACCATGAATATCTATAGACCGTGATTTCTACCAATAATAAGCCCTGAATTTGCACTATGATGATGTAACAATGTATTCAGTTTCATTGCGGAGGCCTTCTCTCTCGGTGATCACGCTCAGACAGACGGATAAAAGAATTATAGTATTAGATGGCCTATCGTTGCAAAAACTTTACCTTGCATGAGATATACACATTGTTGGTCCGCGCATATTGTTGCTCATGCATTGTCGCTTCATGACAGACGGATCAAGCAAAATATATAGATTTTAGTTTTTAATAAAATATAGAGGTTTTCGAGGCTAACGAGAAAGACCGGCTCCGGCACTGAAAAGTCACCTGATCAAGATGGGTCTATTAACAATGTAACTTTCATTGTTTCCATCTTGTATTTTAATAATCAGTGTTTTTTCCTTTGTTGGAAACTATGAAGGGTGAATTGTTACTAGACTTATCTTGGTCAGGTGACTTTTCAGTGCCGGAGCCTGTATTTCTCGTTAGCCTCGAGAGGTTTTTCATTGACGTCATCAAACGTCAGCTGTCCGCCATATTGGTGCACCACTGGTGCTTTCTTGACTATGTAGGATTTGCGCTCGCGCTGGTGCACCAGTATGGCCACCTTATTGTTGCGACATCACATGAAAACTCTCGTTGGCCTCGAAAACTCGCTATACACTAATTCATATCATCGTTACTTTTACAAAAATCCTCTTTTGTTCAAAATAGGATTCTCTACTATTAATATTCTCTACTATTAAAATGTATAATTATATAATAAATTTAAAAAAATTTCGGTTGGTTTTGGCATAATTGTTATTGATTACTTTATATACACTCAAAAAATAAGACTTGTAACCTATCGAGAGTCAAAAGAACGTAGCTTCCACTTACACCTGTAAGTCACTTACGCATCACACCATAACGAGCGCTGCATCAACTTATCTCTTGATTACGCATATAATTATACCGATACTGTACACTATTTATGTTAAACTAATCTATTTTTTGGTTAGTAATGTATTGTTAATAAAACAAAAATTCTCAACAGAACAGCCAAAATAATCTTTTTGTCAACATAGTTGAGCACGTGACGTAAAACTTGCCTACCCCCGATGCTAAGATAAAACTTAATGGAATCGTCCCATAGTAAGCGTGTTCGACTGGACACCTGGAAAAGCAATCTCACTGGATTGAAGTATTGTAAGGAAGCCGAACAACTTTGACCTAAGTAAAAACCTTTTTGCGTATTCCTCTCATTAAGGCGAATTTTTTTTTTTGTAAATGACTTGTTTGGCTGTGATGACCCATTTTGGAGTTATTAATTATCCCCTCCCCCCAGACCCCCCTCCCCGTCATTTTTTTTTTATAAATTCACACTTAGAGGGGTTCTTAAACTATGCAGTAACCATTTTTATGGAAATAGGCTAAGCCTTTTTAAAGGAATTTTTTTTTAAATGAAGAAATGGGAGAAGCATTCATCAAGCGGCAATTGTTAATCGTATTTCTACCAATAATAAGCCCTAAAATTGGTCGCTTGATGATGATGTAACAATGTATACACCTTTTGTCCGCAGGCCTTCTCTCTAGGAGGTGTTGGTGAAATTCATGGAAAGGAGGCAGTAGTTCTGATGATTTTTGTTTTTATGGGATGGGCTGCTGGGCATATTGTTGAAGCAGTGCAGGAAAGCGACTTGGCTTGTGAGAATGTGTTTTCCGTCCCTGAAAAATAAAATGCACAACTCCTTGCGCGATGCCAATTACGTTGCCATTTTTTAAATGTGTACTTTTTTTAAGAGACATGTGCAAGAGTGTTGGACATCCATGTGCTCTGTAAGAAGCTGGTACATATCGGTGCAATTTACCTTTTACCCGCGTTGATAAAGGAATTATATGGTCGACCAAGATGAGAATTTCTTTTTTTCGTCAGAAGTTCCATGTGAGCGTTTCATTTGCCCTCTGATGTCCGTCGTGCCACATTGGCGGTGAGGTGGAACTTTATTATTGTTTTACGAGTCCCTCGCCCCGAACAACGGAGAGGTTTTGTTTAAAAGCTGGAGTTGAGAATTTTTCTTTCAGTCCCTCTGATCCGTTTATGTATGTATTGAAACGAAACTGTTTAATAGCAGGGATGCGCTAAGTGAAATACCATACCGTCATAATTGTCGAAGATAGGATGACGTGCCGACGATTTATGTATGGTATACCCTTTGAACATAGTCACTCTGAAATAACCAGGGTCATGACTCTGACGTGTTGCGCAAAATTGCGTAGAACTATTTGTGAGTGGTTTGTAGCACTAAGCTGCCCCATTTTGTGAGGCTGAGCATTGTAGCTAATGCCCTGGATCTGCTTTGTGATTCCTCGAGGCAAGGGTAAAGCTGCTTGGCAACGTTGTTTCAGTGGGCACGTGAATGCCGTTGGTTAACCCTTGTCTTTGTAGAGCCGTCATGGGATGGTTAAAAGCGACAACCTCTCGTTCGGTGTTCTATTGACAAAGGGAAAATTAGCACTTGCGGTAGAGAGTTTGATGCTTGATTAGCAGTTATTGCAGTAAGCGACGTGGAGGTTACAGCGCCCTCCTCCGGTAAACCAAAAAGGTTGCGTGGCGTCTTCCGAACGTTACAGTGAAAAAGATATTTGGAGCGGCGTGCCAGCCTGGGAGCTGTGGGTTTTGAGCTACCTGGGGTTGCGCTGTGAGTCTTGCGATGATTTCGAGCTAAAAGCCGTAATTGGAGCGTGAATTCCGTAGTTCGTTCATAGTAATAAGCTGCTCAAAAACTTCTTAATTTTGCATTCTTTAATTAGATTTTGGATTTTATTACAATTACCTGGTGCCCCATGAATTACATGCAAATTATTGATATATTTTGATTATTAAATGTTGTTGTTTGCATCTCGCAATTTTTGGTGTATGCCTCGTTCACTCACTACCATCTAAACAGTTCTCCTTACTCTGGAACCAACACCACGCTGACAGCCCGTTTGTTGGCTGAATCCGATCAGGGCTGCGTGGCTCGGTACAATTTTTTAGAATTTATTCAAATTACAGATCAGTGGTGTTTATTTTCTTCAAAGTAACCTCTTCCCCAACGAATGCACTTTAGAATCGATTTTACTTTCCTCTGGAAATTCTTCTTGTTTTCAATGGTGTCAAATCTTTCTTTTCAGCGTTGCTTTCAGTTTGGGGAACAGGTAAAAGTCTGCTGGAGCCATGTCAGGGAGTACGTTGAGTGAGCTGGCGCGTTGTCATGATGGAAAAATTAATCTTGACTGCGTCAAAGTTTTCATCCATTTTTTCTGAGGCGTTTCGGAATTTGTAGGTAGTAATATTGGTTCACTGTTTGACTGGCGAAACCATATGAGAGGAATTCATGATGAACAACGCCATTAGCATTAAAAAGCCGGTCAGCATACTTAGACAATGGAGCAAACCTGGCGTGCTTGTTTCGGCCGAGGCGAATTTTCACCAATCCACTGAGAGGACTAAATTACGGTTTCAATGTCATAGCCATAAATCCACGTTTCTTCACCTGTATTGATGCTTTATAAGAAAGTTTCATCCTTCTCAGATCGTTTAGGACAGTGTTTCTCAAAGTGGACGATATCGCTCCCCTGGTAGTAGCTTTAGGTTCAATTGGAGACCGATGAAACATGTACACAAAACACAACCATAAGCTGCGTTTAATGGCTTCCAGAGATGGAGAACAATATAAAGTAATGACACAAACTATGGGGCTCGTTCTCGGGTACTGCTGCGGACCGGTTGGGTATAAACAATGGTCAGCAAAGGGGCGTTGGATCCAAAAAAGTTTGAAGAAACACTGTTTAGGAGTCTTGGCTCGGTGTTCTTTCTGATTATGTGACAAGAGGTAAGGCACGAACCTGGCAGCAAGTCGATGCATGTTCAAGTAACGCTATTCAAGTAAAGCAGAATGTCACTGCACAAGACTGGTCGCGCCATTTGCTCATCGTGAAAATTAAACAATCGCAGAATTCTCGGGAGATCACCTTTTAATCTAGCGATCACTTTAAGAACTAGTTCAGAATTAAACTAGG
Source organism: Rhysida immarginata (assembly GCA_023313115.1). Classification (NCBI taxonomy): domain Eukaryota; kingdom Metazoa; phylum Arthropoda; class Chilopoda; order Scolopendromorpha; family Scolopendridae; genus Rhysida; species Rhysida immarginata. The sequence continues at coordinate 1,961,803 of JAHWFO010009248.1, read as the reverse complement.
GAATCCCAGAAGTCCTGGGTTGGGTGAAAGCCAAGACAGAAACATAACTACTGCCATTCCACGGTGGAGAAGACATCTTCCGAACAGCGCCTTCTGGCTATAGAGATCTGGTAAGTGTAGCAACGAATTCATTATCATGTTCCGTGAAACGTACTGTCGCTTTGCAGGGTTTTGTGGCATGATTCATTGTCCTGTTAAAAATGTAAAATTATAGATAGATGGATCGGATCGAGAACAACGTTCAGATATGCGCTTCTATTGAGGGACGTTCTATAGGTAAGAAGGGGACATAACTCGTTGTCATGAAAATACTCCATATAAGGCCGCAAATAAAGATACCGGCCCTCAAAATGTATTAATAAAACAAAGACATTTCGGTCTAAATTTACGAAAAATGTTCATTATTATTATTATTATTATTATTATTATTATTATTATTATTATGAAGTGTAATTCATATTTTGCTTTATATAATAGAGTGGGCCGCGCAAAAAATATTGCAGAAAATACCAGTCCGCGGTCAGAAAAAGTTGCTGGATACGATTATACACCAAATGCCTGCATGATTGTTACAAGGGATCTAGGGTCTCATTCACTTTTCATCTGACTCTGTTCTTGCCTCAAATCCTGACCCGTCTATCTGCATGAAACAACAGACATCTTAATATCTATTTGACCATTAAACACGTTTCCAATCATCAAGTACCCAGCAAGAATATTTGTCGGCCCACAGAAAATTTTTCGCAGACAGCAGTAACAATAGAGTTGCCCTTTTGTTATCATACACGAATCGAATAAGGCGTTGTCTTCTCTCACTACTATCATTTGATTTGTTAAGATTTTGGAAAGTTTTCTGTGATCCTAGTCATCAAATAGTCATTTTAGTTCTCTGCTTAAGCCACTTTTTACCGTTTTATCAGTTCGTTGTACGCCCTAGATACTGTTGCAGGCTTTGTGAATCGTAAAAATGCGGTTGCTTAGAAAAAGTTGAATCCAGCCTTTCAAGCATTAACAATCAAGTCACTTAACTCATTTTGCTGTATTAATACTGCAGAAACAGGCTTGCGTTGCATGCAATCTTTCGATATACAGGCTTTCAATATACAATGTAGAAGTGACGAATAACATTTTCGAGGCTGCATTTTTTTTTAATTTGATAAATTTGAGTATGTATTTTTATGTTAATTAAGATAAATTAAAAGAAAACAAATTAAAATAAATAATATAAAACATTGAAAAAAGTCACCCAATTGATAAAGTAAATGTTGAAGGACGAATTGGGTGACTTTTTATATTATTTATTTTAATTTATTTGTTTTCTTTTAATTAAACGAGTTTTATTTATCTTAATTAATATATATTTTATCACAACTCCTACGTTTATAATGTATTTTTATGGTTTAATGTCCATGGAAAATTAAGTTCCTTGTCTAACTGTTAACTTATTGAAGACCTGTATTTTCGATTGAAATACATCACTGAATTTTAAATATATCGCGAACAATTTGTTTGCAATTTAAAGCAGTGCGTCTTTTGAATATTGTATTGATCAGATGTTTAAAATTCTAAGACGATTTATGGAAAAAATATCTCAAGGTTTCCTTTTAAAAAATTCGAGTTTAAATTTTAAAAACATAAGCATTTAATGAAAGAAATTTTGATGATGGAAGATAAATATTGCGGTATCTCTCGTGATTTTAGTTGACAAACAGTCGTCTCCAATTTGGTGAATAACTCAAACGAAATAGGATTGGCTAATGTCATCGTGACATTTTATCGAAAAATTAAAATGACATCACTGAATGGTTAATTTAATACGGAAAATGAGCATCAGTTTGCAAAAGTATAAATATCATATAGAATACACTTTCACTCTTTGCTTTGACAAAAGATAGCCTCTATTCGAAACGTCAGCTTTTTTCAGGGTCTTACCACCCTGTGTTCAATTTTTATATAAAATACTGAAGTACTGTATTTCCTTCATAAAGAGCATATCAGCTTTCTCTTAATTTTTTATTTCAAAAATAAAACAATTATTTAACAAAATAACCTTACAGAAAGAAATTCAATGTAAAGTTTAATCTGTTACTTTTTCAACGCAAGAGAAATTATAACATCTTCTGCTGATATGCTGGATCGGAAGTAATCGATATTAATGAATCGTCTTCTCAAAACGTCCATATACCGCAGAAAAAGAGTTAGACATCCTATTAGAGCAGTAATATGTTTTTATGAAATGAATCTGATATAGGTTAAATTGTAATCGATGATAAGAGGAATAATATGTTAGAATAGAAAATGAAGAGGGAACAAATCATGGACAAAAGCAACAGGTATGAAGCTTGAGACTCTGCTATAATGTTTTTAACGTTTTGTTTAGAAGAGGAAATAAAATTCAAAATTTATATTTATGTACAGATTAAGAAAAAAATTAAAATAACAAAGCGAAGCTTCCAAACTAAAACACTAATTTTTGTTTGGAATCTAGCTCAGGTGACATGTGAGTTTCGGAAATTGTTGTCGTCGGATTTGTGTGTGTGTTGTTTTTTTTTTATTTCTATCCCCGCTTCTCATCATCCGCGATATCAAATGAAATTCTTCAACAACGCAGCAACAACAAATATCGTTCCGTTTGCCTTAGGGAGTAATTACAGCGCTTACTTTCATTTTTCAAGTCGTATGATTCGAGCCTTTCCCCATTCGGATCACATTTCCACAGAAATAAAGCGATTCCTTCCCTCATGAACAGAAGATAATATATATCGGAGATCAACTTTCTTTTTATTATTTCCAGACAATAAATTCTTTCTGGCTAAATGACGTAACTCTCTCCCAAGTAGAGAATTATTTGGAGTCCTTTCTAGTAATCAAGTTTCTGTGGTGACTCTTCTATGTTGATAGAAGTGAAATAGAAAGTTGCTTTTTCTTTTGAGTTACGTGTCTTATTGGATTTAGATAAGTGAAAACTAGAAGAATCCGTGACGGAATAAGTTGCAGTCTGGATTCATAAAGTTCACGATGAAATGTTACGCTTATAAAACGAATCTCTACAGAAAGTGTCTAAAACCAATCAGATATGGATGATCTTTATATATCAGTTTACAAATAAATCATTATAATATTATAAATTCTTAAAATTAAATTCATAAAATTTAATGAAGAAGCCACATTAAAAAGAAAATATTTTCTTTTTAATAAACATCTATGCGGCGCAGATAACAAGTATACATTTTCTGATCAGCTGCCGTCACCTTCGAGAATTACGAGGCAAATCTCATTAATAATCACAATGATTCCCATTAATAATATTTCGAAAATCTGCGAAATCTGCATTGCAAAAATGTCGTTATCGCTTTTTCACTGCAAAATGCACGTGTTTGCCTAAAAAAACTAAGAAAATCCTCAATGAGCAGAATTAAGCAGAATCGATTTGCTTCTTTATGATAAATGAGAGATAGTGGAAAAGGAGGAATGAATGAAAATGAATGAATGAATGCTTGGAAAAATGAATGGACTACTGGATGTCTGTGTGTGCGACCTTAATCTCTTTTTTTCCCCCCTTAGCGTACGTATATCGTTCAGAAGAGTGGGTGTCTCATTTTGGAAATGGTACCTTACTGTATTGATTTAGGTTCGATCCGAATCGATTATCTAAGATACGGTCCTTAGATCAGAGGGAAGGCCGATAGCGACGCGGTGAGACGAGAAAAGGAGAGGAGGAGGAGGAGACGGCGGCGGTGGAGGAGGAGTAGGCGCAACTCGGAATTTTTATCTCCCGTCGATGAAAGGTGACGCTCCGCAAATGACGACATGGCCTCGAACGCTCTTCGAACTATCTTCTCCAGTCTCTGGCGAGATTTAGAGGAGCTGCCGGCGATATTCACGAGCACGACGCCATTCAGCGAATCAGGTGAGATTTAATTTATTTAAAATAGCTCCGTGGTGGCAATGAAACCGCTCGCCACTCCTTCAGGCCGGGCGTAAATTGCCGAGCGTGCGAAGTCGTCGCTCGAGACGGCCTCGTTTTCGGACACATTGGGTTCAGCTCGGCATAGGCAAATGAACGGTAATGTTCGAATACTGCGTACAGGTGGATTTTGTGTGGTACTTTGTATATGAGGTTGAATGTAATTTTTTTTTTCTTTGCAAAGAATTTTAATCGTATTCAGTTTTTAACGAGTAAATGTATTGAGTGTGTGTATGCGCCTGAGTAAAGAAATGCCTTCGCCGAAAAGTTATAAAACCATAGAATTGCTGGAAGGATAATTGGTATTATTTTTAAAAATAAATATAATAACTATAATGTGTAATTGATAAATTGTCATTTGCTTCCGAACAGGTTTGGAGAAAAGTAATAGGTTATTTTAAAAGGCCTAGAACTTGACAAGGTTTTCACGAAATGTAAACGGGAATTTCTTTATCATTTCTTTATCATATTAAAAATATTTCGTAAAATTTTAAACCACATATAGAGAGAGTTCTGAATTCAGAGCGACTCAATCAATTAAGTTCCATTTCTTCCTATCATTTATTTTTTTATTCGCTTTTACATGAAATGCACAATTTATATTCACCTTTGTCTGCAATTGAGCTGTTACTTTTGCAAATGGAAAAATATCCAACTTCTAAGTAAAAGTAATAATAGTTTGATTAGAGTAAAGAAATGTGCTCCTTGAATTTGTGCGTATTATGTAATACTATGATTTTAAATGCAAATCCAAAATAGGATTAACCACGGTCTTCTACCGCAACAGAAGAATACTAAAATACTGTAAAAAATTTTATATTTATTTAATGAAATCCATCCAGGGCCTGTATGGCCAGAGGCCGACGAGTTGGGTCCCTGGATCGACGACTGCTGTATGATGGTCGCAGCAGCCAGGGGTAGGGGAGGGGGGTGAAAAAAGTGTGTTACTGATGGTGGCCATCCAGTGACTATTCGTGCCTAATGTTGCTTAACTTCAGAGTTGGTGTGTTCAGTGAAAGCCCACCAGTTCCACGGCCTCCCCCATTTAAAATTTATACAAATTAAACATGAATGGAGTAATGGTAACGCAAAGAACATTTAATTAAATTAAGTAATTTTGCTGTTTAAGCGTACATTTTGTACTAAAGCTTCTTGAAACATTAATCAGTTTTATAATTGTTACCGGATTGCCAACATCATAAAGTGTGTCTATAAAAGAATGTCCCTGTTAATTCATTATATCTTTGAGACAGTTGAGGGCAGGGTCCCACTTCTTATATTCGTTATTCGTAAAGGAAAGATAATGTAATTTCAAATGAATATCATTGGCAACGTGAGGTTAGCCAATTTCTGAACGAAACCTACCATGGCCAACTAGATTATAGAATTGGTATAATCTAAAATTAAAATTTTTATAATCTAGTTGGCCATGAATCTCAACTTTGGATATGTCGTTGTGGGAACATGGGCAAGGCTATCTATCACTTCCCATCCTTCCCCCCCTCCGCCCCCTGGTCCTAGACATATTTGTCATGTAAATTTTTCCTACTTGCAGCAATACATTGTACTGTATACGAAAGACGCCGTGTTTAGGCTACTGTTGTTTAGAAATTTGTTCGAATTAAAATTTCGAATGATAGCAGGGGGACTAACATATCGGAGAAAGTGTAGGAGTTTGCATATCGTATAGATGTTGTTCGAGTGACTGGTATTTTTTTCATGAGTATATTTTACTTTTTCATTTGTCTACTTGTTATTAAAACGAAATGTAGCAAACCATAGTAGGGAAATTCTTTTGTGACATACTGTACTTAGGACTTGAAAAATCTGACATACATTCTACTAACAACTATTTTGTGAAAAAGTGTTATGCAAGTATCCTTATTACTAAATGTTTGATTTGCAATATCTGATATAAGGATAGTTTTAGTATTGACGAACTTGAATTAAAGTAATGATTTGAGAGACTTTGGAAAATTTGGCGGTGAATTTTAATGTTCTTAATTCTTTAAATGTATGCAAATTTTAATAGCACGGAATTACTGACGGAAGCGTAACTCAATCTATGTGTTTCTCCGTTCTTATTATATAATTAAAGCATTAAGCTTTTTATTATAATTATAAGTGGGAATTCGGTCTAGGAGGATTTTTGCTAGAATTTTTTCTCGTATATTAATTAACCATTTTCCTAGATATCTTCATCTCTCTCCTTTTGCATTAATTCTTACAGCAGGCAATCACTTCTTCTAAATTTACAGTCTAATCTTTTAAAATCCTTAGGAACCATTTGAAACGTTCGAGTTCAGCGACGACGGCTCTCGGAGAAATTTTAAAACTTGAAAAAACTTCAGTAGTTGTTCATGTTATTCATTCATGGTGAAAATGAATTTTTAAACTTTGCCGTTATCTTTCATCTTTCTATACCAGAGCGATTTACCTTTGTGTGGATCTGAAAATTAGGTTTTTGTAAGTAGAAAATAAATTTTATTATTTGTCCATGATTGATTCTTTGTGCCAAATGCAGTGAATTATACATCCCCCCCACCCCCAATTTGTTTCAGATAAGACCACATCCTATGAAAGGGCACATAAAAAAATTAAAGCTCCAAGAGACCTAGGATTCCAAAGAAGCCTAGGATTCCAAAATCTACTTTTCTCAAAGAAGTTTGGCACTCTAAAGAAACAAGGAATTCCATCCACTTTTCTGCTTTTCAGATAAAGACCTTAAGCTCGACCGCTTCGACTGAGAGGGCTTTTCCCTGAGGGAAGTTGCGCACCTGCAAGCTACGATTTGTTGATCTTTTAAAAGAACCTATTAGGATCTAATCATAAGCATACAGAAAATGGATACAATGTTCTTATTATTAGGCTTTAAAAATGTTCAAATATATTATTTCTAACTGTTTTCATATGCTTCATCCTCTATGCACTTTTTCTGAAACACAGACGATTGAAATTGAATCCTGGAATCCAGGAACTATCTTAACTCCGCAAACTATTTTTTTTTGGAAATCAAAGAAAACATTGTTAAAAACTACGCCTTCATATAGGAAATCTCAACATAGGACTTTTAATTTCACATATTTCGTTGTGATGTCATTATTTTTCTTATACAGGGTGTAAATGGACGACGTTTCACAAATTTAAGGATATGTAGAGGATGATGTGGTGAACATTTTTTATTAATAAACCCATAGTCCCAAACGAAAAGCGACGGAGCCACAGCACGTTTGATGCTCTGTTTTGCGTCAAGCCGTGGAATGGCTGTCTGTGTTGTCACTGCATTGGAATTTCGAGCGTGAAACCTAACGCGCGAACGTATTTCCAATGAACCGTACAGCGACCGTTGTACGATTGGTCAGGCAGGTGCAGCACTTTTGCTGAAAGGTAGGGTAAAGGCGGGTAAGTTTGCCAGTCATGTAAATTGGCCGCATGACGTATTTTTTTTAATTTTAATATTTAAAGCTTTCGAAAAAGCAATAAAGGAAAAGGAACAAGAAAATACAATAAACAACAACAATTTACAAATGTTGAATACCAATTTTTTTAAAAAGGAAGAGCAAAAAAACCTTCACCCTTACGGAATGTTCCAAACTAACAACGGGAATTTCGTACCAACCTGATATGCAAGATTATGAGAATGTGCTGTGCATCCGGACGGTACCATTTGAAAATAGCCTGCGAGCTGGCAGTCTGCATAAGGTCTGCAAGATGCAATGACAGGGGACATCGAAGTAAACGTGCCTAGTTCAATGCTTGACAAACCAGGACATCAAACAAGCTGTGGCTCTGTCGCTTTTGTTTGGGAGTATGGGTTTATTAATAAAAAATGTTCACCACATCAATGAATCAATGTGTCGTAAAACATCGATACATTAGACAAATCATCGATGTTGTCAATGAAAATTAAAAAATCAAAACAAAACAATTTCTGACAAATTATTTTTATTTCTGAAGTTTACTAACTCATCATAAGACAATGAATTCAAGATTAAAATTTTTTCCAGATAATCAGGATTTAAATTGCACCGGTTTTTCCCAATTGTATTCCCAGCTTTTGAAAAGAGACGTTTCGAAGGATTTCAATGCAATTTCATAGATGTTTCAAGTGGATTACCAATATGTAGTTGTAAAGGGGGTTGTAAATATCTTTTCAAATGTGCTTGCAAACAATATTTAAAACAACTGAATTTGGACAAATATTTAAAACAATATTTAAAACAATTGAATACAATTGTAAAACAATTCCAACATTTCTTGAAGCCCATATATCCATGTTGTTGACACTACTTTTGGTACTACTGGATTCGGTATAATTAACTTCGAAAGAAGCTGAAACAAATTTTTTTCAATTAACTGTTCACAGATCTACTTCTGAAATCTGTCTTTTTAAATCTAGAGTCAAGAACGCTTTTTCCCCCCAATGCGGCCATTGCCATTTGCAGTTTGCTTAATTTGCACACCACACGGCGCAACGCCAGGCACACCAATGTTTTTCCGATGTATCGATGGTTCGAAGTATTGAAACATCGATTCATCGCAGGTCACAAATGAGCAGATTTTTCGCTTTTTGTATAAAGGCGACAGATGAAGTACAGTAATTGTTGCATAATGCTCGATATTGCAAAGTACAGAATAAAGCTGAAAACAAGGCCAGGAAGTATTGTAGACAAGGGAGAAGAGTAAATATTAAAAAAAAATATATCTACCATAATAATTTTGGGCGCAATAGTCTGCACGCACATTAAGACATAAAGAACCTTCGACGTAATCTCCAAGGCAAATCAACCATTCGCTACCAACGATGAGGGAGGCGACGAATGCCATCAGCTGCTCCATTGTCCAATCTGGTAATCTCGCATTGCGTTGGCGATGTCTTTTCGTGTACGAGGCTTATCGGTACTTTCTACTCGTCCACGTTGGTAAGCTGCTACCCATCTTACAACAGTTCTTTATGGGAGAGCAGATCTCCAAACAGTTTCTATGAGTTATGCGTGACATTCTCTCGCGTTTTGACCGCGAAGCACTGCTATTTATACGTACGCACGTTTTCTAGCCGACTCACATCCATACATGACAACGGTTGAAAACCAACTGACTTTCGCGCATTCCTTCCTCTTACGTCTTTGGACATCTATACTATCTAGCGACAGAAATTAGTACATGTACCATACGTCTCAATGTCATTGCTGCATATCGGCAATGTGGATTGCGGTTTTGGATTCCGCTAAAAAAATTGCCATGACCCTCGTATACATGTTTTGACACTACATTTTAAGCATTAAAAAAATCTGCCAAATTTTAACTTTAAGTATTAATAGGTTAATAATTTTTACCAAATTGCATTACTCCGGACCTTGTTTTTATTTTTCTTCAGCAAATAAATTAGCCGACGTGAAAACTTATGTTACAATATGACATTGGGTCCCTCATGGAATCCAGAATTCAATTGACAACCAGCGGGGCTATATTTTTCCGATAGCTGCAGATTCAGCTCATTGCATCAACCAACAAAACGAATTTTCTTTAGTAGCAGTTGCTTTCTGTTAACCTAATTAACGTAGCTTATTATTTTCTTCTAATCGTATTGAAGTAGTTCTATTTGAAAGAGAACTCAATATTTCAGATCAAGATTACATGTGAAATTTTGTTATCTCGAATATCCGTTTTCAAAATGTGGCTCAAGAACTCAAAGCATTTGTGCTTGTCAATGATGTTCTTTGCTAAGTTGATCTGATAAGCAAATGCGCAGTCCTGAGAGAAACGCCGTTCGTGTGCAGCTGATGTTTCTCACCCTATGCTATAATTTATATTGTTCCGTATACAAATGGGCGTTTTTATCTATCTCATGAATTCAAATACAAGTGACTTGAATCAGATTTACAAAGGGATTAAAAAACTCACTTTATATGTTGATTCCTAACAAAAAAATCGTATAAATTTCACTTAATGGTAAATTAATGGCGGTTGAAGTATTAAAATGAAATTAATTAACCCACAGTGAACTTTAATCTTTGGGAAAAATTGTAATTTACCTGTATTATAGATCAGATAAAACTTTAATGAATTGAAGTGTTTCCGCTGTATCTCATTTAATTGAATAGTTTCCAGGCAGAATTTTTATGCTAGTTTAAGGGCATGCATGAAAAATGTGAAAAACATTATTTGCTGTGAGCAAGTCGTCACTGCAGTCTTTCCTATTTTTTACTGCTTTTATTGACGAAGAAGCCCAAATGTCATTTAAAAGCTTTCAACATTATCTTTTATCTTAAAATTACATTACATATCAGAAATGGAGTTTTCAAATTAAAAGTAAATGTCAGTACCACTGGGATGCAGATGCATTAATTATGGAAATGGAAATAACACTCAATGCAAAGTGGAACTTCCTATGAAACTTAGATGTGACTAGAAATTGCACTTTTATATTAAAGAAACGCCGAAACCATCAACCTACTCAAAATTCAACATTGTTTTAGCTCTGTACCTCTAACGCAAGATCAACAAGTTGATCATTTATATTAGTCTAGCGCTACCGCTTAAGTTATAAAGGAAAATAAAGGAAAGGTAGCCCATTGTCCATTCTTTCTTAAAGTCAAACACACTTTCACACACACAGTCAATCATGTGCTCGTGTTTCAGTAATTTAGAAAATTAATACACCAAAATATATTAATCATTCATAAAATATAAGAAGGAATTCCGGTGAGGATTCACCTGTAAAAGAAGGAAAATCCTCTGACCATGTTTTTGTTATTAGATTTTTTTTTCCTTCATCTCATGAAAATTTTTTGCAACTGGATTTTCTAAGGATTCTTTTCCGTTGTCTAAAATAACCATTTACAATTCATGGGAAGACTATATGGTCGAATTTTAATACATGTATTTACACTGTGCTTGTAAAGAAAAACAGAAATTACTCATTTCTAAAATGTTATTATTCAATTCTCTCCCCCCCCCCCCCCCGATTTCCTATATAATGTGCCCTCTTATTATATTCAAATTTGCTGTTTCAACCATGGTCAATTAATCTAATGGTCTGGCCACGATATAGTTCATGCGCAACATGGTATGCATTAAGGCACTATAATCTATACAGATAAAAGGCAATGTAAGTATGTTTGTCCGGTTTTAAAAGGCAACTTGGCAGTAAGCTATAAAGTTAAAATTTAACACACAGCCATGTAATACTACCACAACGATGGACAAAATCTAAAACTGGAGATAAGTCTCTTAAAAACGTAGAAATTAATTATCTTTATATCTATGTATATGAAATAGACTTATAAGCAGCCGCCACGTAAGTTGAACGATCTTTTTGACATGCGCAGTATGTCTTCTCATCAATATGCTTTGTCTGGATTTTACCCATGATACACTTGTTCTACTATAGTAAAGGCAGAGATATCGTTGAAACGTGGAAAGCCTATTAAAAGTCGTAATATAAAACAAATTGCCTTCGAATCAACTATTCTGCGTCATTTTTTAATTTATTAATTTATTAATTTCATTTATCTATTTAAAAAAAAAACGAAAATAGAAACTAAATATAAATACGAAAACAATATTTCGAAAATGAAAGCGAATGTTTTCATGGAATAACTAAGCGATTTACTTCCCGTTAACGTCTATTGGCTGGCGTTAGAAATGACGTTATCCTGTCGTTCAACTTATGTCAGGGAAGAGGAAGAACTTATTGTAATTCTTCCCTATTATGTGGCGAAAAACAGCCCATGAAATTCAAGATGGCGAACGGAGAAAGGTAACGTTTGTGACCGATCACGTTGAAGAAATCATATACGATGGAGAGAAATAGTTTTACTATCAATTTTTCGTATGTGGATGTTGCGGTCGATGTTGCTAGAAGAAGGGAAATAAGAACTGAAGGCCATATACATCATTTGTTATGGTTACACTGCAAAATCGGACTTGCAAATACACCTTACTGCCAGTGGCGGCTCGTCCATAGGCACTGGGCACTGCAGCACCTCCAGTTTCACTTACGAAATCGATAAAATTCAATATAATGTGCTTTCTTTTTCTTTAATACTATTCTTATACATGTATTTTGCATTATCCTTAAGCTTAATGTGACTAGCTATTCCCTAGTTCGTGAAAAAATTACAATTTTCTGACGCAGCACCCCCAGAAAGTTTAGCTACGAGCCGCCACTGATTACTGCATTTAGTTTGCAAGCTAGCACGCTGAGTGATATCCCATATAAGATACGATGCAGAATAGGTAACTTTTCAAATGAGACCAATTTTATCATAACTTGTACATGCAAAGCTGTACTGAGCGGAAACTGCAAGCATTGCATAGGCACTTTGCTTTACATCAATCGCGAAGGAATCAACAACTTCCAAAATCAGAAAATCAACAAAAAATAACAAGCATTCTCAATGTTTAGCTTAACAATCCATGTTGTTCGAAGTTTACTTCCAACTTTTGGGAATTTACGGAGACTCATACCATGTTTATATCTCTCATTGCACTGCGGGACGCAACAAAACGTGTGCGATTGCGATATGACAATCAAAATAAGAACTTACACGCTAATAGTGATGAGCGTGATTTCACTGCCTGTGATTTTTTCATTGAGTGATATTGCACAGTTAGTGAAACTCTCGAATATTCGAAACTGTTACCAGTGATTTTTACAGTTATTTTCGCAATTATTATTGATATATTGTTAAAGTCAAATAAATAAGTAATACTTGTTTGCTAAATTACGTAAATAATGAATAAAGGATCATAATTTTTTCTAGAATAATAGCATTTAATTTTCAATTATTTTCATTATTTGAATACACACACTTATTGGAGTACAAATTTCTCAGCAGGTAGTCAATTTGTGGATAATTCATAAGTAAACAAGCAATTTATTTTTTAAAGGGGAGTGAGATATTCATGATAATAAAGGTTTTCAAAAACGAAATTATATACACTCTTATTATGTTATTTACAAATCGTGATTATAGAATATATATTTTGGTTATACCCATCAGAGTATGCCTACTTCGACGCCACATTCGCTAATCATCATCACCCTTTGTCTAAGTCGCAGGAAAAAACAAGTCATGATTCCACGTTCACAGGTGAAAATCACTGATATCAGAAAGTAGAAGTCACAGTTATACCTGTGAGCATAAAATCACGAATTTACAAGCGGACCGCACGGACTGTAATCAAGGATTTGGTTGAAATTTTAGGTCAATCTACAACATTAATATACCTTGTGTGTAAAAGGAGTTGACTCAATGGCCTTTCTTTTCGGAGAAAAAAAAAATAAATAAATTACGTTTATTATTGTAGTACCAGATAAACCAAGTGGGAAGAAAGTTATACAACTTAACAGGGGTGGCGTCGAACGATTCTTGTAATATTGAAATTTTTTTTCATTTTTTTTCCCATTATTTCTTCATTTTTATTTTTCATTTTTTTTTTGTTTTTCGCCCTTATTATTTGTTTGTACTTTGCATAATAATATTCACATATATAAGTAAAAAATTTTTCAATATTGAAAAATTTTGTACAATATTTTCACGGATA
>JAHWFO010009248.1:1934314-1947080 GCA_023313115.1 Rhysida immarginata | reverse complement strand
TTCAATTTCAATTTCGTTTCGATTGTCTTTCAGTTAGGTATTTTCATTTTAGTTACGAATTTTTGATTTATTTTTGAGGAAAATGATTCCTGATCCTTTTGTTTTGTTTGTTTGTACAGTTGTACGCAGTTTAACTTTGAGGAATGGTTTTGAATTAATTATTCCTCGGGCCCAAAATCTTCAAAAACAAAGCAGCCAAACAGCTAATTACTCCACGGCTCACTCCTGCCCAGAACTAACATGGTCAATTTGCTTCACTTTTTGCCGCTGTTAACAGTAGAATTCTGAGTCTATCTTTAATATACGTCATTGGTTCATTTGCTTGCATGTGTGAACAATCAGCCCGTGGTGTTTGCGTCAACAATCGGCTGGGTTAACAATGGTTGATAAAATTAATACATGCCGTAGCCGACGAAAAAGACACGCCCTGGCACTGAAAAGTCACCTTAGTCCAAGCAACAATGTAGTGTTCATTGTTTTCATGTTGGATTTTAACAAGCAGTATTTTTTCGTTTGTTAAAAACAATGAAGGTTACATTGTTGCTTCGACTAAGAAAAATGTTAGAAAAAGACATTGTTGGCTGTCTTTTTCGTCAGGTAAGATGCTTGCCGTAGCCAACACCTCCTAGAAAGAAAGCCAAACATCTGAAACGTCATACATTGTTACATCATCATAAGTCGACCAAATTTAAAGCTTATCATTTAATGGTTAACCGCATTTCTACCAATGATAAGCTTTAAATTTGGTCGACTTATGATGATGTAACAATGTTTGACGTTTCAGTGGTGAGGCTTTCTTTCTAGGAGGTATTGCCGTAGCCCACGAGAAAGACAGGCCCTGGCCAACACCTCCTAAAGATAAGGCCTCACCTTCTAGGGAATTGTTATTCGTATTTCCACTAATAAAGCCCTGAATTTTCCCTACTGAGATGATGTAACAATGTAATGACGTTTCAGCGCCCAGGCCTTATCTTTAGGTGGTGTTGGCCAGGGCCTGTCTTTCACGTGGGCTACGGATGCTTGCCTTAATGATTCACGTTTTAAGGGGGATAGTTATAAAAAGTAATAAATAAATAAATAAATCATTATTATTTCTTTTTTTTATTAAAATCTTTGGAGAGATATAAGAAATTATTCTAAAACAAATAAGAGAATACAACTTCTAGGCGTGCAGCTGCTCAAGCTTTTGCTGAAAATGTGTAGGTACTTTTCCTCATGAGAAAATTCATTTTTCATATGGCTTTTGCAATTTAGTAAATTCCTTTAGAGAAATTATAGATAATGTTTATTTAAACTTATTAGAAAATTCTAAGGATCTCAACTGATTGTGTGATACGCCAGTCCTTGCTGCTAAAACTGATACTATCAATATAAACGACCACATTCAGGACATGATTCCACGCTCTATGACTGAATACCACTCTATTGAAACGGTTACATGTTGATGAGAGATGCTGATGAGGCTGTAAAAACAGAATTCCTTAACTCTCTCAATCCATCTATTAAGTATTTTTTAATATAGACGGAAATAAATCATTACTCATAGCCTTTTTTTGATATTTTAAAATGTTAAGGATGCAATGTCGAATTCTCCTGGGTGAACCTAATTGGACACAAAATTGCAGTGCGATCATTTAAAAGAATTCTTTTCGTTTTTCCAAAGTGAATATACACTTTATTAAAGCTTTTTTGTGTATATTCAAATTCAGATATTGCATAATCTCATCAAACAAACAGCCCGAGCAACGCCGGGCCAATCAGCTAGTGGTCTATATAGTGCCTTAGTATGCATGATGACGTCCATGATTGAGACCATGTGGAGACCTTCGAGCATAGAAATAGAAGGACTATGCTCGAAGATTGAGACCAAACAAATGAAAAATTAAAAAAAAAAATGTAAGCATACATTTTTACTTTAAAAAGTGCATTGCAAAATAAAAAATATTTTTGGGTGCCTCTCATTAAAATAGGAATTCATAAAATTTAAAAAAAGGCAAAAGTGTGGCGGAGCGTAATTTTTTCATTTTAAAATTTAATATTAAACGCCCGTTGATTTTTTTAATTTGATGAATTCCTATTTTAATTAGCGGGATTAAAAATTATTTTTTAATTTTCAGTGCAATATTTAAAGTGTTTGCTTAAAAATGTTTTTTTTAATGTTTTTTTTATTCTTTTTAGTCTTGGATTTGCAATCTATTTTTAACCTATGCTTTTGCTACAAATATGTAAAAATTGAAGAAAACTGAATACTATAGGTGACCCATTCCCTATCCCAGCTTTAATCCTTTCTAAGATTTCGAATTTTTTATTCTCTCACCAGAAATGAATCAATGTGCCATATTTGAAACGGGTGAAAAATTGATGGCTAGATTTGAAGGAACAGAAGTTGTGAGTTAAGTAAAATTGCTTGTGTTCTGCAATGGATCATTAAATGAAAAACACTAATTTCTGTAATGGCATTGTTCCATTAACAACATTCACAGATTGGTTCCAGCATCATTTCCCAATAGTGAATAACCTGATATTGTTAATTATTTGGTGTTGTCTACAGATTCGGTGACGCCTGGCCAAATGAAATGGAATCTTAATGGAATGTCACAAATACTTAAGTGCATCTCTGATGTGCCATCTTTATCTTTGGAATGTGATCACATTGTTTTTGAAACAAGAAATTGTTTATCTATCTCAGAAACCCTAAAAATTTGAAAATTAAAAATAAAAAATTAAGAAAAGAAAAACAAAATTAAAAAATAATTCGGATGATAGAAGGAGAAAATAAAATGGGTTATATTGGAATAAATTAATTGGTATAATTTCTCCTTTTATCATGTAAAAATCGATAAATTAAAAAATATAAAAACAAAATAAAAGTCACCAATGTTAAGATAGTCTTGTGGATGAAAGGAGAAATTATACCAATTTAATTTATTATTAAATACTCCTGGATTATATAGTAGTTGTGAGTCAAACCCAAACTTCGAATTAAGGTATTGAATGCATCGACGTAAGGTTGTTCGCCCAAGTAAGGGAAGTGTAATATGATGGAGATCTCATTTTCACTCCAGTAACCATTCTGGATCGTAGTTCATTTGGTAGCTCGTATATATCACCACAGACACAAGCACGATAAAAATGATTCAGTGACATTTTTTGGCGAAAGGTAATTTTTCTTGCAATACTTTGTAATTGTGCAGTTCCATTTGGAGCGCTTTCATTTGCACTTTCAGTGCAGTATTTTCATTTTTTTAGCAGTTGGGTTCGTTTCTGTAAAGTTTTTACTTTTAGTTGTGAAGTTTTCTTTGACACACAAGATGATAGCTTTGGAAAGAGTTGAAGAGTCTACTGATCTTGATAATAAAGTAATTGATGAGGTGGAAGTGTCAGCATGTTATAGATGAAATGGGTTCTGGTTTAGATTGTGGTGATTCAGATTCAGGCCGTTCAAATTCAGGTGCTGATACAGATGCAGACAAAATATCTTCCGGGTCTTCTGAAATTAATTTTGTTTGCTCATTGCTTCTACTTATGCTGGAAGTTCGATCTGAATCCCCGACCCCAAAAAAGGCAATTATTAGAAACTTAATAATCATTAATTACGTACATGATTACTGACTCATCGTTTTAAACATTTGCTACATAAACTTACAAATCTTCCAGTATTAGACTACCTTTGGTTTTGCAACATCATTTCGAACTTGATGTCTCCAAACTCCTGTTTCGTTTATTTGAAGAAGCCCTCTTTTTTCGGAAATTTGATTGACAGATCTTGGGGCAGTTAGGAAAATTTGTTGGCATTGCATCCTCAGCCAAAGCCCAATGGGCCCTCGGAGTCTCTATTTTCTCATTGTTGGCAATATGTTTTCGTATCTTCAATATGAACCTATCATAGAAATGTAAGTCGCATATGTAACAATTTGCTGTTAATGGCTTATCAGCTCGTATTTTTTTTAACATGATAATGTTTTAAGGCTGGACATCATTCTACAAAATACGTGATGCAAAAAACGACACCAAAAAGCGTTACGGAAACATTGTTTTGCATTGCTGTTGCACTTTTAAGCATTGTTGGCGCCGGCTTGAAGCACACGCCGGAACTGAAAAGTCACCTGACTATTGTTGTCTGAGTAAACAATTTTTATTAAATCTTTACTATAGAGATATTATGAAACACTAGTTATTGCCCGCTACTTCGTCTGAGTGGATGTTTAAAAATTCTAAACCGGAACATAGTTAAAAAAGTAGCTAAGTATAGGTATAGTAGATCCTTTTACTTGAATATAACCTTTGCATAATAGAATACAATAGTCGCATTCACGATCTCCAAACTTTTCTCACTTTTCTCACTTACAAGGGAATCCCTCGAACATGTATGTCACAGATTTCCACCAAATTGAGATATGTTACTCAATTGAAGCTACAATAGATGCTTGCAAATTACGAGAGTGCGAAACTTTGTTTCTTTCAAAATAAATCACGAAAACGAAAAAATTTGAGCACACAGTCATACAAGGACTCCATTGTTAAAGCGGTGTATGTGTATTAATGTGCTTAACGGAACTTCTTTCTTCCACTACTCACAGCAATAAGCACGAATCCACTTAGATGAAATAGACAGCAGCAGACGGCAATTGAATGGCTTCTCAAGTTTCTAAACAAACTTAGTTTTTAAAAATAGATTATTACAATTAGCTAATTACCCTTCCAGTAAAAAAATGTGTAGAATAATTAATAACATTTCCTTAATTTATTATTTCATTTTATTAAGTAATTCGGTAATCAAACAGGGGGCTGGCTTCATGTGCAACGTTGAGTCATAGTTTGCGTTGGTGAGGGGTTATGTATCGCGGTGCTTTATAATTTTAAATAAAAATAGTATTCATGGATGCCTACCTCATCTTATAAATTATTTCGAGACGAATAATTGTACAGTAAAATTAAGATTTTATGCTTGATAACAGTGCTCTAACTGCAATTCTTTGGCGATCGCCGCTAACAAGTTTGCTTCCAGTGTTGCCAGATGTAGCATTTTTGATGCTACGGTAGCATATTGAGGCCTAAAAAGAGACCGTAGCATGAACCGTAGCATAATTGAAATTGTAGCATTTTTGTAGCACTTTTGACAAACTCCAGATATCAGATACATGATAGTCATCATGAATCACCAATAGTACTATACTTGCATATTATAAAGCACTTAAGCCAATAGCCTCTTATAGGCAGTGCGGTTTGCAGTGATAATAGCATATATAAACCCTGATATCTCTGGGGGACTCTGAAATGATGGACTCATTTACAAAATGATTACCTACGGGTTCCCTGACGATCTAATTGCTCTGATTCGCTCCTTCCTGTCAAAGAGGACTTTTCGTGTTAAGGTTGGGGACTCCTTATCTGAACCCTGCGATGTTAATACTGGTGTACCCCAAGGCTCTGTCTTGGGGCCAGCCTTATTCATTTTCTTTATCCACGACTTCTCAAGTTTGCCAAGTGTAATCTTTACTTGTTTGCTGACGACCGGTCCATCATGACTTGGGCACGAAACCCAGCACATGTCATCATTCGACTCCAAAAAGCTTTACATCAGTGCAAGAGCTGGTTCACTAAGTGGCGATTAAAGCTGAATGTTAAAAAGTGCAAAGCCATGTTTATCACTCGAAAACGCAAAAACCCACCAAAGCCCCTCTTCTTATTTGGCAAGAAACTTGAGTGGGTAAAAAGCTATAAATATCGTGGTGTCATGATCGACTCCAAACTAAACTGGAACGACCAAGTCCAATACGCGCTCAACAAAGCAAAGAAAACGAAGTTCAGTTTGATTGCACTTCTGGGGCGAAACAGCGCTCTTGGTGTGGATAACAAACTCTTGATATACAAGGTTGTGATCCGTACTATTTTACTCCATGGAATGCCTGCTTGGGCTTCTGTTTGCAAATCTAGGTGGAAGGATCTCCAGACCTTCCAAAATGTTGCCCTCCGATCCATTGCCGAACTTGACAGAAGAGTTGCCAACAACCACTCTATCTATGACGATTTGGGGATGCCCCATATAGGCTCCTTTATCCAGACACTTACGATGAACATGCTTCCCAAGATGGAGAATCATGAAAATACTCTGGTTTCTGGTATTCTGGACCATCCACTCGTTATTAAAAATCCCCTCAGGTTTCGAAGACCCCGCCATATCCTGGATGTCTGCTTTGATGACGTTAACAAGGCCATCTTCCCCAACTATTGGATCTTTTAGATCCTGCTGATTTTTTGGGGATCTTTTCATCAATCTACAATCTGACTCTCGTCCCTTATGGGGACGTCTTCTCTGGAGAACTAAAGAGGTTCATAAGCTTCTCTCCCAGTTCAGTGTACCTCCTCTGGTTTACTCTTTGGGCGAGCGTGCAAAGTGAGCTTGGCTCCTGGAACACTCGCGTCTTTCTTTTTACTTCACTGTTCAAAAAAAAAAAAAATGGGGACCCACTGTTGCTACTGTACTGCACGATGGCTTCACTCGACGGTCGATTGCCCATCATAAATTAAGGTAAGATCTTGCCACCATGTGATTATTTATTTATTTTTGAGAGATTATTTAATAATAAGCTTAAATTGTTGTTGCATGATGACAATGTTAAATGCACGTGGGCCGTTGTGCCTTCATAGTAAAATTCTAATTACGGAACATATATATGATGATGATGGAACATGCACATCATTTACACCATCAACTGAAATGTTATCACGTTTTAATGATGATATATATGAAAATATTAGTGAAAATGAAACTTTTGAATGTAGAAATGCAAATATTTGAAACTTTGTTATTAATAAAAGGTTTAAATTATAATTAGTTGTTTATTTCATTTGTGTTTGGCAATCACAGTTTTAATTTATGACAGGCTTATATGTAGCACAAAGCGTAGCATAATTGAGATGGATCTGTAGCATAAAGTAGCATAATTCAGATGGCACTGTAGCACTTTCAGTTTTCAAAACCTGGCAACACTGTTTGCTTCCCCTCTTTCCGCCATGTTTGTTGAACTCTGCGCACTTCCGGAGCGCTTTACTGCCGCGCAACGCTATCGCTTCTACGGTGTGCTTGCGCGCAAAAAAAAGCTATGTGGGGTTCCCTTGTTAGCTTATTTCAATCACTTTCAATGACGTCAGTTTGAGGAACGCAAAGTCTCAAAAGTGACTTGTCTGAAAGCGAGTCAGTAGGCTATCCACTTTTCCCCCTGCTTTTGTTACTTTTCTGGCGTTATAGCTGCTAACTTCCGGTTTAGTGGTAGCCATATTGAAGATGTCCGATGAAAACAGTCATTTCGCGAATAGACCTTCCATGAACGCGGCACCCTATGGTAACTCCTCTCTGAAAGTCGGACAATTGGGCTTTTCAGCATGCTGGCTGACATAGTCAGTGCCGTATTAGCTGCCGTTACATTTCGTTTACATCAAAGGTGAAGGAGTACATCTTGGGATTTGAAACTACAGTAAAGTAGGAGTATCCAGATACTTTTGGCAGGGAACTGTACATTACTTTAAAATTATATTCTGCTTGGGTTATTTCATAAAAGAACGAAATAAAATATTAGATGAAAGATAATCTTGGAATATTTGAGAAAATGAACTGGACGAAATGAATGTGACGAAAAATCAGCGTGAGCAACTATAATATGACGAAATGAATACGGACCATTGAAATGACATTATTGGACTGAATTTTGTTTATACATCATGTTTCAATGCTCTAACATCACGGCTATTAAGTTTTCTTTCATTACTGAAGAACAGTTTTGATTCTGCTATCTATTGGATTGTTGCATAAGAAATGGCCGTTTAAAGGTATCACAGATATGATAACATGATAGAATCTGCACATTAAGCTTTAATTTGTTCGCTTAAAGAAAGCAAATTAATTTTTTGAAAATTTTAAGGCCGCTTCTGTTTTTGTCTTCTTGTCTTCTAATGGCTATTTCCTATCTCTGTTTTAAAAGGTTTTCTATTTAAAAACATCATAACCGCATGACTTTGGGGGCCAATAGAAGGTGAAGATTATATTGAAACGTCGATTGTCATTTAATAAAGACAATGGAGTTGATTAGCTAGAGGAGAAGAAAGAGCGTCTCTATCCAATTATAACCTAAAGGACAAGAAAGGGGGAAAAAAGAACCGCTAATTAATTTTTTTCTCTTCGTATGGTATAGAATACTCTAACAAAACCTGATTAAGTGGCAAAGATGGCCAAAGAGAAGAGAATGAGTGAGAGAAACGCGAGACTTAAGCGACAACTTCCTGGCTTACCTTTATGCCTCCATTGAATGAAGTGCTTAATCTTTCTATTGAGCGGTGACGTCGTTGCCCAGGGCACATACCACGGAGAACGAACTGAACCATTAAACCTCCTCGCTTGTGCCTTTCTTTTTTTTTTTAGAACTTTTTCTCCATTATACATTGCATAGGCTTTATTAAAGAAAGTAATTAATAAATTAAATTTGCAGAAGACGACGTCTGTCATGACTTTGCTGAAAACATTTAATTAATTTTGCGTAATTAGAAAAAATACTGGTGTTCTTTTTTTGGTCAAGATTAAATTACATCTTTTTTAATTAATCATTTTACTTTGAGATTATTTTGCTTGTTTATAACCAGTATTAAAATTACATGTTGGATAATTTCTAGAATCTTAGTAAATGGATATTAATTGTCATAACCTCTGTTGTTGTTTTCGCTGCTGTTTTATTTCAAGAGTCAGCATTCGTGGCATCTCGAATACGGTTTTCTATAACTAAGGAAAGCATGGATGATGTAGTGAACTCGTTCAAATGATTATCCTAACTCTTGCAGCGACGTCTTTCTGTTTGACACGGTGATTTGTTCGTATCAGCTCGTCTACGCGCGCTTAATGTTGTGCATCTGTCGCTGTTACGGGTCGTCTACTGCGATGCTGGCCATGCACATTGTGCTTGTATTGCTGTCTTTCGCACTCCTTGCCCACTTTTTGACAGTACTTACATCCACCCTTGCATTGCCGTAGACAATACTCATCATTCGACGAATGTCCATTGGTGCACAGCCCTCTGCGGTGAGGAATTCAATCACAGTACATTGTTTCAACCGACCGTCCATGTATGCGCTGCTTGTGTCGTGATACTCAATGAGTCAGGATTTCTTTTCATACCAGTTTCATGTCCGTATCTCGCAAATTGACGAAGTTATTGTATAAGAGGCAACGTTTTTCAAAAATCCCTCCTATTTATAAGTTTATTTAGTATTACAAACTGACAAAATAAAATTTCATTCAAATCGGAGACGTGAACGTCGTATCGTCCTCTTGTAAGATATGGGTCCTGTTTACATGTTTAGAAATTACTTTGATTTGCTCTTGTAGAAAAGAAAACTTTACCTATAGCATGTCACTCTTTCCTCCAGTCTGTTTTTGCATAATAAAAAATAATTTAAGATTCGTTCAAATAGAACATTCACAACATCATTTATTGTCGCATAACACCATCGAAGATGACACTATTGTGAATGCATAGTAGATAAAACTAATGTACCATTGGGTATGTTCCAGTTTCGTCACGCTTGTTGGTACAACAAAGATAGGCAAATAGGTGGACATAATAAATAGTGTAAAACTCCTTCCAAGAATCTCGTTTACTCTCGTCTCCTATCCGAGGCGTTTTCTAAGCTTATCAAAATATCCTCGGTCTGATTAGACAGATTGTCTACGAAGCTCATTCAAGTGACCCTTGTGTTTAAATAAGACATTCCCTAGTAAGACCGTGTTCAGTAACAGAATACCCGTGGTTTTTATTTCTGAGAAATCAACAAAAGAATCAAATACACTGTACGCTAAAGATCACATTACAATCGACTTCTCTTAGTCCATTACTTGGACATGCACTTTCTGACAATAAAGTTCACCGATGGGGTTAACGAATTAAAAAAAAAACAAACAAACAGGAATTACAATTAAATGTTGAGATTAAATATTCTCGGTTAAATATCCAAAATAATCACAAATACAACCATAACGATTAAATTTCTTTTAAACTAGAATCACGTATTAATAAAGAAGATTATTTTACGACTCACCGGCTCTTCTGGAAATTTCTTACGGGTAGCTTTCCAACATAGCACCAATCCTACTTCCAAGCCCAGTTCTCTAACGGCCGTATTCACCACCTCGGGTTAATCTGAGAGTTAGAGTTAAAGTTAGAGTTAAGGCGAGAGATGGTATTTTAACGTTTCTCTATTGGATAACGAGAGTCACGTGCTAAGGTTTAACTCTAAGTTGCCCAACTCGCACTTTAATCCTAGGTGGTGAATACGGCCGTAAGAGAATCATAATTTTACGGGATGCTTTCCGATATTATCTCATACATAAATTGATCTAAAGTCTTAAGAGTCATTTTCATAATTAATCCGTGGATAATCTACCGTGGTAACGGGGCGCATAAATAAGAGTGGAGCTAAACAGGGGGGGGGGGGGGGAAAAAACACCCCGGGCAGGGGGGGGAGAGGGGGAGGGGACAAAGGCAACGGACTTAATTGAAAATTAGTATTTATTAGTTGGGACTTCTCTGCATACCTCACACATAAAAATTACTCAGATTACCACCGACGAACTTCTACTTAACCGTCTGCTAGCTTGCATGACGACGTGTTTTCGTGTTCCACTTCATGACGTAGGCTGGAAGGTCCAAACATATCTAACCTAACCTAACCTAACCTAACCTAACCTAATCTAACTTAACCTAACCTATCCAAGCTGGTCAGGTCGTCGCCATGACATGGTCTTCCGACTTCGAACATCAACGAATCGTCATTCCGAACAATATACCGCACGAAACTGCACAATAAAGTTAAGTTGAATTAACGCTCGACGAACATGCTTCGAAGACTCGTGTGTAGGACAACTAAAGAGTTCGAGCGTCATTTTTTAATCAAGGTTTTCTTTATTCAAGAAAATTCCAGCACCAAAAATGTGCTGCTCCTGCTCAGAACGAGAAAAAAATTCAATTGTTGCCGCATGCGTGGTTGTAACAAAACGTATCTTCAACATAAAAATGCCTCGGTACAACAAACGCTCGTTAACTACGAGGGACGTTCAAATTTGATCTGGACTTTATTTTTTGTAAATTTCATTTTTGTAAAAATCTAAACTTTCATTGTTGGGATGGCAATTACCGCCTGTCATGCAAATGCAGCACCGCTCATCCGGTTGCCATGACAACTGATTGTTTGTTTAAACAAAATGGCGGATAGCGATGTGTCGACCAAAGTGAAACAACGAATAATCATCAGAGACTTCAAAGACAGTTCACCGAGTCATGTTTGTCTCGATCATCTGTCTTTGTTCGGTGCCAAAAGTTTGAACGAGGGCGAGAATCCACCGGCAATGAACCTCATAAAGCAAGGCCAGCAAATGCTGTCAATGATGGCATCATTGCACGAACAAATGAGATGATAAGGGACAATAGGCGGATTCATGTCCGAGAATTGGCTTCAATATTGAACATCAGCACTGGCAGTGGGGAGGCCATAATTCACGTTAAGATGAAATTCAACAAGATTTGTGCCAGATGGGTCCCTAAGCAACTCTCCGAGGACCACAAAACCACCCGGGTGGAAATCTGTTCCATGCTGCTGCAGCGATATGACAGGGAAGGTGACGGCTTCCTAAGGCGTGTTGTGACCACCGACGAGAGATGGATTCATCACCATACTCCTGAAAGCAAGCATGCGAGCATGGAGTGGCGACACACTGACTCACCACGACCCAAGAAATTCAATATGACACCGTCGGTAACGAAAGTGATGGCGACTGTATTCTGGGACATTCATGTCAATTTTCTGGAAGAACGTCGAATCATAAATGCACCATACTACTCTGACATTTTGAGAACGTCCCTGAAGCCGGCATTAAGGAATAAACGACCAGGACTTCTTACCAGTGGTGTTTGTTTTCTGCAAGACAATGCTAGACCACACACAGCCAAACTGACCAAGGACATACTGACGGAACTCGAATGGGACATCTTACTACAGCTTTCATATAGCCCGGATCTCTCCCCTTGCGATTGTCAACTTTTTGGACCACTGAGTTCTTGGGAGGTCAGAGGTTCGGCTCCAATGAGGAAGTGAAAAAGGCTGTTCTGACGTGGTTTCGACATCAGCCTGAAGATTTCTACAGAACCGGTATCCAGATGCCCCAGAACGCTGGAAAAAATGTGTAGAGAAACAAGGAGAGTTCTTTGAGAAATAACTGGTGTGTGTGTTTTTTGTAGTATCCTGATTTTATAAAAAATAAAATCCAGGTAAAATTTGAACGCCCCTCGTATTCAGCGGACAAAATACGACGAAATCTTGAGACAACAAAAATGATAAAGTCCGTTTTCTTTTTATCAATACGAGTTGTCCACAGACAATGAGAAACGCAAATAAAACTCCGCTTCCAAAACTGTTCAAATTTTTGTCAAATCGTAGTCTAACTAACACAAACAAGTAACCCGTCGCCGTGCGCTACAAATAAGCACATAGAGAATAATACAGATACTTACTTACTTACTTTTCAAACCCGCTTATCCGTTAGGGTCGCGGGGGCAGCAGCCCTATGGAGGATCTCCAGCGATCGCGATCTTCCGCCATTAGGCGCATGTCCTCCCTGGTAATATCCAAGCGACTCGAACTCAGATTATCCATGTAGTCTAGCCACCTGGTTCTAGGCCGACCCCTTGGTCTCTTACCCACCGGCTTGGAAAATAACAACTGC
>JAHWFO010009248.1:1901173-1931310 GCA_023313115.1 Rhysida immarginata | reverse complement strand
ACTTTCAATGCTAAGATATGGCATGTAATATATCAAACAACTCGTAAGAACGTGCCATGAGTGAATATAACGAGTAAATAATAATGGTTATTGGTTTAGTAGCACGTGCCCTAATGGTGCCATGTGTATCATATGGTACCATTGGAACTTTCAATCCTAAGATATGGCATGTAATATATCAAACAACTCGTATATGCGTCATGAGTGAATATAACGAGAAAATAATGATAGTGGGAATTGGTTTTGTTGCATGTGCCCTAATGGTACAATATAGTATTGTTAGAATTTTCAGTGCTAAGATATGGCGTGTAATATATCATCCAACTCATTACGAGTTGTTAGATCTATTGTTATCCATAGCTTATTTGTATCAATAGCATAATGCTGTTAGGCTTAATGTTATATAAAACTCACTATTGTTATATATATTGCTAACTAATAGTAGTTAATCGCTTGCTTCTATAGTAGACGATAACGTAGAAACACTTTAGTAATTTAAGTTGAAAAAATAATAGATGCTTACACACAACGCTTCAGCAATTGAGGCTCACTTCGTTTAACATTGTGGGAATTCTTACAAATTAAAGAACTTTCATTTTTTTTTACATGTGTGAGGAATAACTCCCTCTTCATTTACGTTTCAGTTCTTCAAGTTTATTTGTTTACATTCT
This sequence comes from Rhysida immarginata, assembly GCA_023313115.1. Taxonomy (NCBI): domain Eukaryota; kingdom Metazoa; phylum Arthropoda; class Chilopoda; order Scolopendromorpha; family Scolopendridae; genus Rhysida; species Rhysida immarginata. The sequence continues at coordinate 1,930,639 of JAHWFO010009248.1, read as the reverse complement.
CTCTATACATTAGCTTACTTAAATAATAATTTACAATTTAGTTTTCATATTTATTTATTTTCTCTTAAGTGTTTTAAAATGTTGATTTATTCAATATATCCATGTACGATGCTATAACATGAAAATGTGCTCCCTTTATCCGCTTTGGCGGTAAAATCATTCTTGTTTTATACTCTGTTTAATCTTGTCATTCAACGACTTCATTATAACTAACGATGATTTAATGTTAGAACCGATTATAAGTCGACATTGTCTCTTTCAGCATTAATTAAAAAAGTGTGAATTTAAAAAATTAAAATACAGCAAACTTCTGAATTAAACAATCAAATAACAAAATTAACCTTTTAGCTCTAGAATTGTAAAAAGAAATAAAAACTGCATGAAATCTAAATTCCCTTGCTTATTCGTTATCTAATATCCTCACTTATTTTTCTGTCTCTTATTTCGTTATAGGATAAACGGTTCATGCACTAATAGCAAGGATTCCTAGGAGAGACAGAGAAAGAATTCTTTTAGGCAAACTGAACAGTGAATTGCCGTTAAGTTGATGTTTGTTCCTCCTCTAAGCCCCTGTCGGTATTCCCTTGCGAAGGCACTCGCCATTGGTTGGCCATTGCAGCCTTAGCCTTTTCTCGGTGAACCATGAAACGTGTTGCCCAGGCAACTTGATCTTCGGTCTCTGAAAAGCGCGAACCTAACGCTCCGTCACCCACACGTGACAATCCTTGCCTCCATGGTCAGGCCGAAAGCGTGTTTTTAGGAATGTCATAGTGAGAAAACGCATTAAAATCACCATAAAATATAAATTAAGTTCCTGCAGGGATTATTACGAAAATTAGCTCAATAAAACATGAAAATTATTGTATCGTAAAAATTAACATAAAAGAACAGGGATGAAATGACCCTGTCGTAAAATTAACCAGATTTTAATCGGGGAAGAAAATATAAGAACAGTTCAAGCAGTAAAAAAAAATTTAACAACATCTCAATTCATTTCTCCGTAATCGTTATAACCAGGATTAGCCTGAAAATCTATAGGCAAAACGCGCTAATGTCTCTAATTTTTAGATTATCTCCTGTACTCTATTATCATTTTTTTTTGATTATCTATTGCGTCATTGCGTCTCTAATATTCAATGAGAAAATTTGATGAATTCGACTACACGAAAATCTTAATCAACTTTTTTAAGAAAATCCCTGCGCCATTCAGTATGTTTTGCTATTTAACATTTAATAGTCCATTATCGACGTAAATTTTTAAGAATCATACCACTAATTATATTGCTATTCGTTAATTCGTTTGATGAGTGAATAAGTTGAAGAATATATTTCCAAACTTGAAAAAATCGACTCCCAAACTAGATTTTGGTGCTACAGTTGTGATTTTGAAATGAGCCGATAGCAACTCAATTAATTATTTTTGTATACGTGTTGTGGACTTTTTAATATTTTGAACTGTAACCTCCCCGCCCCTTAAGAAATAAAAAAGGCAATGTTGATGCCTTCACAACCAGTTCTCGCACGTAGCTACACGTCTGCTGATCTAAAGCATCTTCTATCTCCGAAAATTTCAGCAGAACGTCTGTGAAATAAGTTAAGCAGGGTGATTCTAAAATCCTGCAACCCATGTTTCTTGTTATTCTCTTGAACAAAGATGTAGAAAAAAAGAAGGACGAGACACAAAAATCCTTGAACAAAGAAAAATATCAGTACAGCTTTGGCGCTTCAAAAAGTCTGTTACCAGTCTCAATATCTCAATAACTAATTATCTCCTATCAAATCAGGTGTGGTTTTGTTTTTTAACAATGATCTTAATTTTGACCTTCACATTTAATTTCAAAGACAAATTTAATGAAAAATGAAAACCTTAAAGAGATAGAAAAAAAATGTCAATTGGAAAGTTGTATAGCACCCTAACATTAGTCTAAACCGATTATCCGATTTGATTTTACGGCAGTGGTTATCAGTTGTTTTACTCCACTTTTTGTGAAAATTGAAATTTTTCCAATCATCCTTCTAACTTCTGTTTACCAAACATAAAAGCATTGAAAATAATAATTTTAACCACGAAAAATCCACATAAATCAAGGATTCCAAATTGATGATTCAAACCTTAAAATGGAGTTAGAACAACGCAGATCTAAGCAGTCGAATTATCTTATCGCCGTATCTGAATTATTGGAACTGTCGCACAGAAGAGTATTTACAGATAAAAGCTGGCCAAAAACGAAATTCTAATATTTATTTCCTACAACACTGACTGAATGAAACCTTTCCTAAACACTGGATTGGTCCCAGAGGACCTGTTGAATGGGCTCCATGGTCGTCAGATTTGAATACAATGGACTCCAAACCATGAAGTTACTTAAAACTGATTACAATCTATGTTTCCCTATAGCGTAATACATTTTGCATCCCATGGTAGCTATTTTAGCCAAATACTGCTTTAGCATTGACAGCGCCATCAGTCGGAACTCTCTTGTGACACATTACGTATTACGTGAGAATTTGGGTTTCTGTACAGTAGAGTTCTGATATAGCCTTTTGGAGATATGGAAGTATCAAGTATGTACTCTGATTATTGATACATAGTTGTAGGCTTATATGCGTAATATAATTTTAATATCTTCTTTTATTATTGAAATATAGAAAAAAGTTTGGACATCCACTTTTATATTTAGATGTGTTTGTCGGACATGTCGGGCAGATATTTTATTGCTACTATATTATTGAGATATCCCTAAAATGATTTCGCTAAAAAAAAAAAAAACGTCCCACATATACATCAGTTTTTGTTTAACGTGATTTTAAAGTTCTTTCGCACACAGTTTTTCTGCATCTTACCATTGAATTACTTTAATAACTTAATTATTTTAATAACTGAATTACTTTAATAATTCCTATAAAAGCACTTCTTTCGGGTTTCAGTATGTAATAACTTTAAGAAAGCGCATCTTAACATTACTGACTGGCTGGAACTAGAAGTTGTAAAACTGCAAAATTCTGTCTGAAAGAAAAATTTAAAGTTATGTTAAACGAAAGGGAGTGTATATGTGGGATGCATTTTTAGGGGAATCTTTTTAGGGATAACGCGATAACATATTAGCAATTAAATAACTGCTCGACATGGTCCGACACAAACAAAAACGCCTTCAAATAAAAGTGGATGTCCAAACTTTTTTTTTCAATTTTTCAATAATAAAAGAAGATATTAAAAATTGGTAGAGAACCAGTTAAATCATCATGCTTTCACTTTCCAAATGATATGTGAAATAGGTATGACAAAACCTCTTCTTCAAACCACCAGGAAAAAGAATATTAATAAAATTCGTTATAGAATAACAAAGAAAATAAGAACAGTATTTCAGTATATTAGGCGGAATAAAATCGGACCCAAAGCTCCTACGGGGATTTAGATTAAATAAAACTCTGAATTCTTTAACAATAGCAAAAAGGGGGCCAATGAAGAAATCGTCTCCAGATGCACAATGGGTGATATTATCATCATTAATGTTAAAGTAATGTGCAAACAAGTTACATAGTTTTCTTGGATCATTATCTTTTAGATCCTTTAAGACCAGATACAGATCAATATCTTTATTGATAAACGAGATACGATGACAGTTACTAAGAAAACCTCAGAAATATTCAGGATTCCAGTATATGAAGTGGGTTTCACGACTTTTAATTAGGTAATTTAATATTCTTCTCAATTACTATTCGCTTAACATGTCGTGATAAGAGAAAGGAGGAGGGACGACAAATTTTCATTAATCAAATAGAAAATTTAATGAATTAATTGGGAAATTAATAATTTTAAAAGTTCTGGAATTGTGAATTAACATAAATTCAGAAATTGGCTATTTAAAAGTTCACAAGTCCTGGCGATTGTTCGTGGTGAGATTAGCTGAATCGGGAATCGTGCTTCTACGCTGAAGTGCTGATAGGACCAATAACGAAGTGGTCGATGAGAATTTGCCACCGCTTCTACTGTTGGCGGCGACCCTACGGGGTTCCAAGGAGTGTTGCCCAATGCTGTAGATAAATATAGAATAGAAATGATATTAGCTCAATTAGCTAAGTATTCTAACATGTCGGACATTGGAAGAAGAAAGTTCAATTTCTTAACGAGAACAGTCTTGTTAATTGGAAGAGAAATTAAGATAGGCACTTATCAGCCTATCTTAGTCTTATCTTAATTAAAGCTAGACACTAGATTAATTGTAACTGAATACCCCGAATCGGCGACGCAAAAGGTTGACGGGCTGGCTGGGGCACTCGGTGTGTCTAAACTGTCGTTCTCCGGCGTATGGCAGGCAAGAAACGTGGCGTCCAATGGCGGGGCCTTCTCTTCCTTAATATGAGATGAATGAAGCTCGTCTAGCGTGGCTGGCTCGGCTCCTCTGCTATGTAGGGCGGCTGAGAACTCGTTCGCTGGCAGGACTCGGCTGACGGCGTCGTCGGCGTAGCTCGTCGCGACGTCCGGTTCGGGCTTAGGGTTTGTTGCCAATCTTTGGTATCGCCATCAAATTCTTCCTTTTCTCTCCACTCGGTTTCCTCGGGACGGGGCGAATTGTCTCTCGTACTCGTGGTTGCGAGAACCGAAGGCTCGATTATGAGCAAAGGCGGAAAGTTAGGCTCCTGGCGAACTCGTCGTGAATGACCTCGTTTCTCCTCGAGGTGAATCGCACACTGAGCAGTATTATAAAAGGTTCTATCGAAAAATGTCTGTTTGCGTTCACTTGCCTGAACAGAGCGACGAACCCGCTGGTTTATCGTTTTTCCTGTCGTCCTCTCTCTCCGTTCAGTCGTGGTCGAGTTCGGGCCATTCGTGTTGTCGCGGGAGAATCCTCTTCGGTTACGGCGAACACTTGCGTTCCTTCGCAGGCGACTTCTCGTTCTCTCCTTTCTTGAAGATTTCACTTCTCGCAAACGGCGCCGAATTTTCCTTTCATCTTTAGGTGGTGGGTCAGCTCCTTTTCTCAAGCCTTTCTGTCCTTTTCTCCCCCTTCCTCACCTTTTCCTCCAATCGCACGTCCTTCCGTAATTTCTCTCTTTTTTTCCAATCCACGCGTCGATTTCTCTTTCTTCCTCTCTTCGATTCTTCCATACTCTTTTCTGAGGGACGGGCAGCTGATTTTCCTACTTCTCCTATTCCTTCTTCGTTTTCGTTCTTTTCTTCCTGCTGCTTGTTTCTGTTCTTGATCTCCGAATTTATTTCTATCGATTTCTTTTCTAATTCGGCGATCTGACAGTGGGTAAGGTCTAAAGCCTTACCTAGAATGTTCATGAGAGCGCCTACAAATATGAGCTAAATTAATAAAATCTGATGTTTCTAATGATTGCATGTAGTCCATTGCTTATGCAAGATCTTTCTAATAACGGGTGCCTTAAGCATACAAGAGAACCAACAAGGAAAATTTGCATTACCTAAAGTCGCATAACTATCTTCCGGTTTATTTTACCGTAGGTAGAAAGAAAGATATTACTATCCAGATTCCAGTTCCAATTAACCCCAGAAGATGTCCTCAACTTCTTCCCATCAAAATTACAAATAAAATAAATTAAATGTAGCTGCAGTTATTACTACTTTTTCATATGTGATGATTAGTCTTTTGAATTCATTCAGTGTACGTATACATGATGCTCTCTTATAAAAAAAAATTGCCCAATTATTTCATTGTACAGAGTGATTCAAAATGATGTCCGGCATTTCAAAATTTTACTATGCATTTATTTTATAACATAAACTAAGAAGACCGAGTTTAAAATGCAGGAAAACTCAAATATTTTTAATCTTCCCGCAATTGGAGGCTGTGGTGGCGCTAGTGTCGCGATAAAAGTAAAGATGGCAGCTGTGAATGAAAAGGCATATTGCGTCTTGGAGTATGCAAAAACAAACTCTATAATTTCATAAAGGTTGCCCTACTGGCAAAAGCATCCGTAAGTGATATAATCAATTTCTGGAAACTGGATGTTTTTGTAAACGCAAAAGCACGGGACTAGTAACAGCAGACATGCTAAAAGGAGTTTGGGAAGAGATTGACTATCGTCTTAACATTGTCCGGGTGACTCGAGGGAGTCACACAGAATATTTGTAATGCTAGAATCAAAAAATTTTTTAGTTTTCCTACTTTTTAAACCCGGTCTGGTTAGTTTATGTTATAAAATAAATGCATAATAAAATTTTGAAATGCCGGACATCATTTTGAATCACCCTGTATGTTACAATTTTATAATCTTTGTTTGTGCGTTTTGCCTACCATCTTGGACAAGAAGTTCTGTTTCTCAATTTCGCAATTTATAAGCTTTATGATTTAACAAGGAGGATTGGCTAGTTCCAATTGTGCATATGTCTTCTTCTGTCTTTAAAGAATAGCAATGACGTTACAATCTACGCCGTTATTATGTTTGGCAGATTTTACTGAATTCATGTTTTTCTGGCCCTGACTCCATTCGCACGATATTAAACCTGTGAATCGATTACAACCATGTTTGGTAAACAAGTGCTCAAGAACCTAAGCTACTTATGGACAAAGCTTACGCGTTGCAAGCGGTTACAAGATAAAGCGATGGGGGAAAAAATGACAACTTTGCATGGGTGGATATTTTAATTGAAATAGAACATTTAAGTTTACCTTCTATGATAATTTCTGTGTGCCTCCAGTTGTATGGTTTATTTTTAATGAAGATCGCATATCATTTTTCAAATACACATAATGTTACTATGTGGAAACACTCTAACTACCAACGGCTAACTATTTCCTCTTATAATTCTTTTTTGTAATCACGAACTCGTTAAATGAAACAGTGATTAAAATATAAACTACGAAAAACAGTATACAGTAATGCACGGTATACAAAAGAAGATGGGGAATATTTAGTACAGTTTGCTAACTAAATATACATTTACAGTATTTATGACTCGCCTCTTAACAGAAAAAAAGTTTGGCTTTATACCTAGACTGTTCATTAAAGAACCAGGCTGACTTTATTTCCACAAGGGACATTTGAAATTACAAATGTGCGATATGGAAATTAGGAAAAAAAAACGCCTTTCGTTTTAGTATCGCTGTGATATAGCAGCACTCTATTCCAATTGCGGGGTTACTAAAAGTTGAAGAATTCTGCCTACATAACAAGACGGTAACGCGTGACGCATGGCATGCAGCCATTTCATTCCGTTTTCGCCTTAAGAGGTCAAAGAAAGGGCAGCTAATTGAAGCTTTACGGGAAAATTAATCGAAGGGGTAGGGAAAAAAAATAATGCTAACGCTCATTTCTTCAATTTTAATCTGGACAGAAAAATAAATCTATTCAAATTCATAAATATGGAAATAAATCTTCTATATATATAAAGAAGGGTGTTTGTGGGTGGGTTTGTTTGTTTCTTTCTTATACAAATCTACAGTTTTATTCCGATCTTGATGAAATTTTGCATACTTGACCTTCAAAGCATGAGTAAGGTCACGGTCTACCTCAGATTTCGGAAAAATAATAAATATCGATAAAAAATTGATATTCATGGTTATGGCAAGACATATTAATGAGAAATATCTCATGACCAACAATGTAAGGCAAAGTTTGTACAACAATAGGTATCAACAATGGTATCAGCACGCAAATCACAAACACTCTGCATGGACCAATAATATATATTTCATGACCAACAATGCAAGCAATGTTTGTGCAACAATAGGTATCAGCACGTAATTCACAAACACTCTGCATGGACCAACAATATATATCTCATGACCAACAATGCAAGGCAAAGTTTGTGCAACAATAGGCCCGTCGTGTTCGCATCAACAATGGTATCAACGCGCAATTCATCAATAACAATGAGGACAAAATGATGATGCAATGATAAAGCAATCCTTTCCAAGAATTATAACAATGAACAAAAAATGATGATGAAATATGGATAAGTTTCAATTTGTAACAATGCATAGAATTCCTGTTATTCAGGTTTTTCTTAGAAAAGAGAGTTCTTAGTCCTTAACAATTTCTTGGAAATCTTTAAAAATGGTCAGCAACTGGAGATAATGCAGAGTTAGCAGACTATTGAGAAAGAGTGGAAAGACGACAGAGGAAGAATCGGCGACTGCTAGACTGCACAAAGTGATGAATGGCCAAGTTTTGCTTCAACACATCGAGAGAAGAGTGGAAATTGCAACAATATCAAGTGTACATCTGAAGTAAGATTACGCGAGTAAGAAATTATTGGAGACGTCCATCCATTGTGAGCCTTTAAAATTTTTTTTTCGAATTTTCATTAAGAATTTTTACTGTATTAATTCTAAGCATTTTCATGTGTTTATTTTTAAGATATTGCAAAATTTAATTTAATTTTTTGAGATTGTTCTGTTTACCTACAAGTGTAATTATCCCGGGCAACGCCGGGTAGATTTGCTAGTAATACATAAATTTCAATACATTTATTTGATTTCTAACTACATTTTTATATTTTGTAGTTATTCCATGAATTCTTCAAATAAAGAGTAGATATGGTGGGTTTATATTAAACTGATACAGTTGATTGCATGAGAGTTTACACGTTTTTATTTTGAATCTCGAGCACATTGTATTTTAAATACAGTAACTTAACAAGATGGTTCAGGTACAAGTATAGTGACTTGTGGGAGTGTCATCGGATTTTATAACGTACAGAAACAAACAATGTCCCTCTGGTTCACATGTTGCTTATCAAAATTACCAAGGTCCCAAAAAGTATTGAATACTTTCTCTTTTTCATTTTCAAGACTTTCATAATATTTAAGAGTGCCAATTTGCGAGGAGGAACTGTTAATCTTTTAACTGTTTTATATTCCATTCCTTCATTTCTAGGGATCTTTTTTCTGATAGTGGATTTACTATTAATTTTCCTTTTCTTGGAAGAAGATTTCTCAGAGCTACGGAGCTGTAATCTGCTGTTACTTGGAGTAGAAATATTACCTTGAAACGATTAACTCCAAGAAAGAGCAGCTTCATTTTTTTCTGAATCAATAAAACATTTAGAATACATGTAAGCAGAATAATAATGAGTTCTTACCTAATTTATTGTATGACCATTCATAAGTGAGCATTTGTAAGGAGCAAAACAATGTAATCCCTTAAAGAAACAAACATGCAAGTCTGTTCTTTCCTATCCATTAAATAATTAAAGAAAATCTCCATGCCATTTAATAGCATTTTGTTAATTTGTTGCAACTTTCACTTCGTGCCTGCTGGGGACCTAACATGTCGGTCTTCAGGTCATACTGGCTCCGGTTAGGCACTATTGTAATTAATCACTGAATAAATAAATAAATAAAAATAAACCTAACCCTCACACCTTTGAGGTTATTTTAGGGTCAAAACAATGCTAAAATGAGTCACCTCTTCATCTTCAGTATGAGAACTCCTTAATACAAAATCAGGATCCTTAAGAGAATCATCATTTTATAAGTCCTCTGAATCACCATCTTCATGAAAAAGTCGCTTGTTGCAGCTAGAACCATTCTTAACAGAACCTCCTTCCATTTCCGCTGTGAGAATCAGCACATATAAGCGCGGAAAAGTTCGATGTATTACGAGCATGCAAAACAGTGCAAGGGTGTTTTCCTGCTATCCGTTAGGCATTAGAGAAAATTCTTCATACGAGAGCGTAGAACAGGGCCGTCCAAATCGTGCCCGTCGCCCGCGTGCAAAGCCGAGGAGATAGTCCAAAACTCAGAAGGGGAGTGGGTATAGTTTTTCCTATGCAGTGTTGCCATACTTTAGGGGGCAATTCCGTTAAATGAGGCATTATTTCTTTTGTTACTGATACTTGCTTGTTTTTCGTCTCACATAACATGGCGCACATTCCGAAAAAGCATAAAATAACTGAACCAGTATTTAAATCGGAGTGGGAGAATCTGTTTTTTTTTTCATTGTTCACAGATCGGATTCTAAATGCTTAATATCAAGAACAGATGAAGGGGGGGGGGTTCTTGTTAATATGCAATCGTGTCCTATTGGGAAAAAGAAAATACAATTCTACCTGATATCGAGAAGATTGTCGCATTAAAGCGGAGGAAATAAAAAATGGTAAACTGCCTCGTTTTTTTTTTTGTTTTTTTTTTACAGTGTCGAGTTGATAATTAGCAACTCTACTTTAAGGAACTGATGAACGTAATGTGCAATAAGGGAGGAAGGAAAATTACCCGCGTGCACGCGTACAGAAATCTTGGACAGCCCTGCCGTAGAACGAGAGAACAAGTATTGTTTTCGCGCTTACAACTGAGGGTTAGGACTATTTTGTTCCGGCCCCTTCAATTACATTTCCACGTGCAACATTTTATTGAATTATTAAAGTTTACGAAGTTTCGAACCAATATTTAAGAATATAGTCCGGGCATCTCTGTTGCGATAACAGTACATTGCCCATACAAGGGACAAGTGCAAGGACGCATGTTGCGAACATATTGGCACAAATTTAACCGGTCACAAATTTAAATTGGCGAAAATGTTATTTTTTCATTTCCCTTATACGATACAGCGTTTATTTAGGCCTTTTGACATTTTCCTTTTTCCTCGTTTAAGTCCGAGGAAGTTGCTTAACGAATATGCTTTAAAAGATCAATGGTTGTCCTGAAACGTTCGGAGGCGATTTTAATGCGTTTCTCAGAAGATGGCTAACAAAACCTAGCCTAACCAAGTTTTAGAAACGTGGAAAACACTGAGGAGGCTAAGTGATAGGCGCGGGTCTTGAAATCGTGTAGGACTAATTTTTCGACGACGATGGGGAAGATAAAAAGTAATTGCGGTTGCGCGGCAGTTTTTTTTTTTTTTTTTGAGCAGTCGGCAGAAGTGTTGCTGGAGGGAACTGACTGGAGAAGTGGTAAATACGACTGTTCGGTCGGAAGCTAGCCGAAGAAGTAGAACATGACAATCAATGATAAATGGCACGCGACGCGAGATATAAGTAGCATGTTAGTGGATGGGGCGTATTTTGAGAAAACCTCTGTTCAGTTTGATTAAAAAAAATAAATGGGAAATGAAAAAAAAACAGTCTCAGTCTTTATCAGTGATAATTGTCAAACGATAATAATGTACTGTGCATCAGTCATGAAGCATGCAAAAATAAGCCGCGAACATTTGAGATTTTTTTATGTCTTTTAAATTCTGAGAGAAAGGGCACGTTAATTTACGGATTTATCGCGTATAACATTTGGTTTAGGGAGTAAAATATCTTTAAAAATTATCTCGAAAGCCGTTATTACAACGGGAACATGGTTGATGAATATTGCTAGTGAAATTAAAGTGGCCAAATTGTAACTTTTGATGATCGATTTTTCTCATTTCGGTTGTTTAAAAGATCCAAGATTTTTTTCCACTTTTGGATTAAAGAGTTTTTAATGAAAGTAAATTAACTGTCACTTTTTCCTATTATCGATTCAGTTCTTTATAAAACAATATCTTGAAAATTATTTAAATTTTGGCAAAGAAAACGAGCGCGGTTTTCAAATCTACGACTTGAATAGTTTGGCTTGTGGGAGCATTTGACGTCAACAGTACTCTAACGATTAAACGAGCATTAACGATTAAACGAGCAATCGATGAAGGGAAATGAAAGCTTCAAAAGTCGACCGAAAAGAAATCCAGGGATTTAGAGTAATTATCTCTGTTTACGGAAGTTTATAGGAAATAAATATCATTTGCAAACAATTAAACTCAAAGCCAGTTCGTGGAGCATATTAATTGATTCCTTTTTACTCAAAAACGGTTCTTACAATTCGGTGTCACGTAGAAATTAAGGAAAGAAGCATGATGTAGATGCACAAGTGATGAATAAATGTTCGGTACATCTAGGGGAAAAAGAAGGGAAATAAAAAAATGAAGTTGCTAGAATCAGGGAAGGGAAAAACGTTGGTGTTACGATCTCTTAAGCCCCTGGATGCGGACCATTTTCTTCGTGTTGGCTGGAATTTTTTTTTATGTCCTTGAAATTGTGATTGAAAGCATGTGGTGGTCTATTGACTTCACCAGAAGCGAAACAACGACTTACACTAGACTTAATAGCACGCACCAAAATAATGAATCCTCCTGCTATAATAAATTTTATGCAAGCTCTTTTAGGAAATTTTGAAACTTGAAAGAATGGGGTTTCTTATTATTAGTTTCTAACTTATAAAATTTATCATTTTTTAAATTCATTACGGAATTTTTTTTTTTCTTTAAAAGGATAGATTTCAAAAAAAAAAAAATGCTCTAAAGTCTTATTATGCAACTAGGAGATATACTCGGCGTTGCTCGGGCTCGTTTTGGATGAAATTTTGCAATTTATGAATGTGAATATACAGAAAAAATGAACATTATTATCCACCTTTTTTCGCCGGCATTGCGTCAAACTCGCTCAACATTCCAAAGCGACCGAAGTCGTGTAGAACTGCTAAAGGGCGATAGTTGGAGCATTTTAAAAATTATTTTCGATTCTTCGATAAGAATTTTTACTATATTAACTTAAGCGTTTTTCACATGTTCATTTTTCTGTATATATGACGAATATTTATATACAGAGTGTAGTTAAATTTCGTGTCAATAATGATAGAGGTGATGGAATATGCGATTCTAAGCAAAAACCTTCATATGAACATGAGTCCGAATTTGAACGATAACTGAGATATGAACAGAAATAAAAAGGCCGTCACTAAGATCAACAAGTTAATAACTCATTTTCTATAACACCTAGGACAATGAAGTTTGAAGAAATAATACGGTATATAAAACTATGATGACCGTTAAAATTTGAACGAATTCCAACGAGTAGTTTCCGAGTTACGCACTCAACATCGTAAAGCTGCTCATACAGGGTGTCCCAAAAATGGCTGATGGATTTTGAAAATCAATAAAAAAAAGACGGAATGCGATAGATATGTATCGTTTGCAGCCTTATACTTAGGAAATCAGGGAATTTTATCCCACCAAATTTCAAATTTAGTTAACATTTTCACCCACCTATATGTATACTGAAATATATCGTCACATATAGGGTGTTGTTAAATTTCATGTCAAAAATAATAGAGGTGATGGAATATGCGATTCTAAGCAAAAAAGTTCATATGAACATAGGTCCGAATTTGAACGATAACTGAGATATAAAAATGCCGCCACAAAGCTCAACAAGTTAATAACTCACTTTCTACAACATCTAGGATGATGACATTTGGGAGAATAATAGGGTACATGAAATTGTGTATATCGGTAAAATTTGTTCGAATTCCAACGAGTAGTTTCCGAGTTACGTAGTCAACGAATTAGTAGTTACTATTAGTAGGATGGATTGTTGCCCGGACCCCGATGATCATGTGACTTTTGAGTGCCCTGGCCTGTCTCTCGTTGGCCTCGTAACGCCAGCCAATAGACGTTAACAGGAAGTAAATCACTTAGCTATTCCATGAAACATCCGCTTTCGTTTTCGAAACATCGTTTTCGTATTCATATTTAGCTTCTATTTTCGTTTTTTCTTTCAAATAGATAAATGAAATTAATAAATTAAGTTAATAAATTAAAAAGTGACGCAGAATAGTCGACTCGAATGCGATTTGTTTTATATTATGACTTTTAATAGGCTTTCCACGTTTCAACGATATCTCCACCATTACTATAGTAGAACAAGTGCATCATGGTTAAAATCCAGACGAAGCATATTGATGAGATGACTTACTGCGCATGTCAAAAATATCGTTCAACTTACGTGGCGGCAGCTATACATTATTAAATTCACTGTTAGAGTTCTCACACTGTAAGGTGAAATGGAAGAGTTCACTTTATCGCGCTCAATAGGTAGTTACCACCTTATATTTTTTTAAACGCTCTAAAAAAACAAAATTTTTAGATAGTATAGGTAGGGATTTTTTTTTTAAATGCTCTAATTTTCTTAAATCCTGGCACTTCAACAATAGGCTGCAACGAGCAGTTGCGAGCAGGCCTGAGTGAAAATAAAGCAGCTCACAGATCGCGCATGAGGGTATAAAGTATATTACCTCTATGACGTCTCTATCTATTGAGCGCGATAAAGTGAACTATTCCATTTCACCTTACAGTGTGAGAACTCTAAATACGTAGATTTTTGGGACAGGAGGAACAATTATTATTTTTCGAAATTCATATGGACAGTGATCTTCCTCTTGCTTTGAAGGTCAAGTGTGCACAATTTCATCAAGATCGGAATAAAACTGTAGATTTGTATAAGAGAGAAACGTATAGCTATTAGAAGTGCTTAGGAGGCCAACGGGAAGTCGGACGTGAACCGGACCTAGCATATGACACTCCCAGGGTCTTCGAGGTCCTCTGTGCAAAATTTCAGCCTCCGGGGTTGCCCGGTTCAGAAGATATGGATGAAGAAACAAACAAACGGACGGAAATTGCGCTATATACAATGTACATATACAGATTTTTTTAAAATAATTTTAGGATGACTTGAAAAAATAATACTGTTGACTGTAAGTTTTTAATTTTAATTTTAAGATAAATGGATAGTTAAAATATGTTAAAATATAGTTTACTATATTATCAAGAGATTATATATGTATACACATCATATACACTGAACGACCAATTTATTAGAGACACTCCGCTAATAGCGTGCTGCGCCTCCTTTAGCGGCGAGAATTACCTGAATATGTGCTGGCATGGATTCAACAAGGTGTTGAAACCGTTGCGGAGGAATAGCAGCCCAAGCTGACATCACAGCGTCCCGTAATTGGTGCAGGTAGACGGTAGTGTGGGAAGGCGTCGGATGGTTCTCTCCACTTCATACCATAAATGCTCGATCGGGCTGAGATCGGGCGAGCGAGCTGGCCACTGAAGCAGGTGGAAGTCCGCGTCATGTTCCTCGAACTATTCCAATACCATTCGAGCACGGTGACAGGGAGCATTGTCCTGCCAAAACTGTCCGCCAGGGAACACAGTCATCATGAACGGGTGCACCTGGTCGGCAACAATGTTCAGTTAGTGTGTCGCATTCAGGGATGTGTCTACGGATATCAGAGGAACCACTGTGTCCCAAGAGAAGACACCCCAGACCAGCACTCCTCCTCCACCGGCCTGTACGGTTGTCTGCCGACAGGATGGGTCCATGGCCTCATGCTGTCTGCGCCAGATGCGCAGTCTGCCGTCCACAGTTTTTAATTATATTAATTTACTACTTTTTGATATCGTTAAGTTGTTATCAAAAAAATTGGTCTTCTAGGATTTGTCATATTAAAATATCGGATCAATATTGAAATTATCTTTTTTATAGAGTATATTTAATCGAAAGAAATCTTGATGCTTGGCAAGACATCTGTTAATATAGTTCTAAGATATTAGTAAACTATTTGTACTTCTTAAAAGATTATTAGAAGGAAATTCATGAGAGTATTGATTCTCAATTTCATAACTTGTAAGATTAACATAAATGAAAGTACTTATATAGAATCCTATAATATAATTGTTCTGTAAAAAGCCTTTTAAACTTAAATGAAGCCACGTTTCGAAAATCGCGCGAATCAGTGTTATTTAAAACATTTTGTGGACGTGATTAATTTGAATTATATATTAGCCAAGAATTTATGTGGACAAACTGGTAGTTTCAGAAACCGAAGATCTCAACTGGTTTTTTGTTGTTCTTTTTATATTAACAATCTCTTTAATTTCTTGATGAGATTCGTTATCTCCTTTGCCTCCGCTGAATCGTCAGCTGTCGACGATGTAATTTTTGACAATTCCATTCTCCGTGAGGCGCCGGCGTCTCATCTCGGCGGAGGAAATTAAAATACACTCACCCAGGTCCAATCATTTTAGCGTAATCATCCAATTAGTCGGTTCTCGGTTTTTATTGTCCTCGCCTTCATTTGCTCTTTTTCAGTTAATTTTAAATGTGCAAGAAAAGTTCTTTAAGTGGCTAATTATGATATCGTTCTTTAAATTATTTTTCCACTATGATAAAAATTACAATCGCAAGATTGGTTTTAACGCCATTATTAAAAGAAAGGTTTTAGAAGAATTCTTTTATTGATTTTTTTATCAATTTTAGTATTATTCCAAACGGTTCTGAAAATTTTTTGTTAAGTCCTTGTTCATTGACAGCTTTTGTTTCATGCGCTCTCTCTCTCTATCTATCTATCTTTGTAATACCATCTCAAACTCATGGATATGCTAAAGTCCAAGCATGTTTAGGCAATTCTTAAGGGGAACAACAAAGAGCCAAAGCACGCCTTTTGCTTTCCTCAAGTGCAGGTTTCATCGATTTCCCAGGAGCAGTGCGGAGACAAAGGCGTTATTTACAAAAGAGGCTCCCAAGACTCGAGGATTAGTAGGTTTGCTAAGTAGGATTGTTTAATAAATTCAGACCCAAGAAATGCTATTGCTATAAAATTTAATGCATATAATGCTCAAAACAAAATTTAATACATATCTTTGTTTATAAAAAATTGTATGAGAGCGAACAGGATAGTATTGCAACTTTCAGAATTCTCGTCCGCAGTAAAATCTTTCCAATATCATCTAATTAAAAACATTACGTCTTGTTTAATTACGTTTATCCATTTGAGACAAGGATAAATAAATAAAAAAACAGGCAATACATTCTAAGAAAAGAATACAGAGTTAAAAGTAACAACTTTATTTAGGTTTCAATAACTTATTTATATTTTGGCGGCAATTTCTTACCGGTGCCCAATCGTCTCTATGTTTTTCAACATTTCCGAATAACTTGATCTGTACGAATGCTTTCGGGAATTTCCGCTTCAAATTCTATCGAAATTCTGAGCCTCAGTGCATAAACGTATCACAGATAAAAAAGAGGGAGAGAAAGAGCAATTGATTCTTTCGAGTGTTCCAATATTTGCTGACGTTGAGAGAAGATCGAGAAAGAAATAACTTTCAGTCTCTTGAACTTTGGGTCCCTAAAGTCCCACTAGTCCGACCAATCATTTCCAATTTATTCTGAATATCATGATCTGTGGAGACCTATGTTATCGAGATGATTTAACGTTTCATGGTCGCAAATGCTTCCTATCAAACTAGACTACAGAAACATCCAAAAATTTTCATTGTCGAAACTAATTACCAGGAATTATGAAAAACGGACATCTGATTTGATAAAAATAGTATTGAACAAAGTTCAAGGTTACTAAAGTGAAATGTTTATGTCAATAATTTAAGTTGTATTATTGTTTAGTACATCTATATATTATGGAATAAACGAGATGCGCTTAAGAATAGTCAAATTTACAATCACTTACTATTTTTAAGGGGCCCTAAATTTAATTTTAAAGGATTGACAACACATGGTGGAAGCAGCGCCGTAAGATGACGATCCGTACGAAAGCCAATCACACATGAAAGCCGTGGCATTAGGCTGGAAAAATCGTGTGTGTGTCAATTGGGCGACATGTAAACAACAGATTTGTTGAGCGCATTGAAGAAGTCGAGTTTTGTGCCAACGACACGCAATATGTGAGAAGCGTTACTTTTTTGTTTCTATTTCAGTGGTCCGGATTAACAATCTAGCTAGACAAAAATATTTCTCTTGACAAATGAGTTCTTTATACACTGTTAACTTATTTTTAAATATATTTATTTATTTATTTATTTATTTATTGTTACCACCTCTGCTGAGGTACAAAGATTAAGACATAACATTAAAAGCCATCAACACAAACAAAGTTGTGCATCTGTTCAAAAATACAACCTCTGACAATTAAGTTCGGTGAATGAGTTCACACAACAAAATGCAAAACAGATAGAGCCACATTTACTTTATTGTCCTTGGAAATAATCACCCTGGAAGGCAATACACTTTTGGGATCGGGTGTATAAGGCCTGGAAGCTCCTTAGGGATGGCTTTAAGTTCACGTGTCACATTTGCTTGAATGTCTGGAATGTCCGCAAATCTGTGTCCCTTTAAGGCCCGTTTCAGGCGTGGGAACAAGAAAAGGTCTGCCGGTGCCAAGTCTGGTGAATAAGGTGGATGAGCTATGGATACGACCCCTTTGTTGGCCAGAAACTGTTGCACGATTACGGCAGTGTTCCTCTTTGATCCATTATCCACAGTTACGTGCGCACGCTACACCTTCAACTGAAGAAACGAGCATCTGCTAAACCATTGCACGCACAAACGTGACCTGTCTGAACTTGCTTAAACACTGACTGGGCTTGTATTCACATGCATTGATACTCGCGTAAAGCTCGCACAGATTAGGGTGTGACGTCATTCACCGAACTTAATTGTCAGAGGTTGTATAAGTCTTTATGTAATTGGATTTGGTCTTTTAATATTAAGTTGTTAATGAAATTATATTACATTGTTATTGTCTTGTTCAAAACAGGTAAAAGTTAATTAATACAAAATTTCATTGATATGAGGCTGTGTATTTAGTGGATTTATAAAAAAGCGCAACTAGGCGCATCTAATTTTTTCCCCTTAAAAACTAAACAATATCATAAAATGGTTCATGATCGGAACCAATGACGTATATTAAAGATAGACTCCGAATCCTATTGTTAACAGCGGCAAAAAGTGAAGCAAACTGAGCCATTACAGTTCTGGGCAGGAGTGAGCCGTGGAGTAGTTAGCTGTCTGGCTCCTTTGTTTTTGAAGATTTTGGGCCCGAGGAATAATTAATTCAAAACCATTCCTCAAAGTTGTTGTGCGTACAACTGTACAAACAGACACGAAAAAGGACCAGGAATTATTTTCCACAAGCATAAATCAAAAATACGTAACTAAAATGAAAATACATAACTGAAATACGATCGAAACGAAATTGAAATTGAAACCATGATCGAAAAATTGCTTATAAATATAATAAAATTCTTCAAATACAAAGTAAACGAAAAGCACGGTCTATAGATATTCATGGTCATCGAGCTTCGGCCATTTTCCATTGTTTCGAGAAGCTAAGGAAAACAGAATGCGCCAGGTGCCGCATAGATCGCACCAGGGCCGACCGTGACCTGCGATAGAGGTTTTTCATTGAAACTGAAAATGAAAGTAAAGTTTCTGTCTGTCGATAGGGCGGCGCTGCAGGCGTTTTTGGGCCGATTGTACATGCAGAGCCACTTTTCAATAGAGTTCCCGCCCTATTGGGAGCTAGAAACTTTAGCTTCATTTTAACAATAGAGCTCGATGACCATGAATATCTATAGACCGTGACGAAAAGAAAGTTATCACTCCGCTATCGGCGTGTGAAAGAATTATTAATCAGCTCCTCTCATGTTTAGCCATGTGTTTTGCATCATCTTCACTCACTTTTGGCCATGACAGTTCTGGGCATGGAGCTTCCCAACTTGCTTCAAGTAACAACAATTGCTTCGGAGTCTGTCTTTAGTATATGTCATTGATCGGGACTCTCCAGGAAATTTTTGTATTTCACAATGTATGCGCGATTTATGCAAAAACATTTATATAAAATATTTTACCATGCATTTCAATCAATTTTAAATATCGTGGAAAAAAAAACTTAATATGATACAAAAACATCAATTTACACACCTGGAGACATTAGCCATTATTCATAAATTCATGAATCAGCAGTGATGACTGAAGAAAATCCAGGATGAGAAACTTGTCACGTTACAGTTAATCTCCTCCGAGAGTGGAGGTCAGAAAAAAAATAATCGTAAAACAAATACAACTGATCATTTTACAGCCTGTTTGTGCAAGTTTTGACTTGTTTCGAGGAAGTTGCAATTTCGATTTTTGTCCAGCTGTGCATTTGAAGAAATCAGCAGCGGAAAGTCTTCGTTTGCTGTCCGAAGTCTTTTGGGGAGTATGCTCCACCGATTTCAACGTGAATACAGCAAAGCCGACTATCCATCGTTCGAAAGTGATGCTCTGTATTTGATTGGATCAGAAGGGGCTCGTCTATTCTGAGATACTCAAACCTGGTCAAATCATTACAGGGGAACGTTACCAACTGAACTGCGGATTGAAAGCAAAACGACCGGAACACGCCAAAAGAAACGACAAGGTGATTTTCCAGCAAGACAACGGTCGGCCCCATGTCTCTCGAACGGTCAAGGAAACGCTAGAGTTGCTCGGATGGGAAGTTCTACCCCACCCGCCTTATTCCCAGACCTTGCTCCTTCTGATTACCACTTGTTTCGTTCCATGCAGAATCATCTTTCGAGCCGGCACTTCAGTCCCTTTGAAGATATTAAAAAATGGATCGATTTATGGATAGCCTTACAAGATGAGTCGTTCTTCCGCCGAGGAATCAGTTTTTTTAACGGACAAATGGGAAATGGTTGTAGTTAATGATGGACAATAGTTTGATTAACAGGTATTTATGCCTTTTTTTCTTACTAAACGTTCATTGTCACCCAAAAAAAACCCTTTAAAATTAAGTTTAAGACCCAATAAAAGCAACTGGAAGTAAGCAAAAACACAGAATGAAATTATTCTAAAGTGAAGAAATGATAATTTCCATAAAATAAGTAATGTACAGATGGAATGTACTTTAAGTTCGATGAAAGTAAATTTGACCACACTTAGATGTTAAAACTCGCGATGATTTCTTTTAGATCCTTCTTCAACGTTGGAGACTTCTTCTAGAGGAAATTCCGCATAGATGTTGACCTTCCAGATAACACAATAGTCGCATTCACATCCTTTACTTAAGGGAAAGCGAATTTGTCTTTGCTTTTGAATAGCAAAGAAAATAGGTTTTCAATGTGAATGAAACCGGAAGTGAAAAGATCGCTTTTGCTGCTTTTGTTACTTTTACATCTAAAATTGCGTCAGCCATAAATAGCATGATGAACATATTGAAATTGTTTGAAAAATAACTTATTGATTGTGAAAAATGTTTTTTATTGTTCTCCATGGTTTTATTATTCCCTAATTTATAACCAAAAAAATTTACAACGTTAAATACGTTACTTACGCCTTTAAATTACAAGTTTTATCGGTGGGCAATCATCGAAACGAGCGAAGCGGCGACTCAATATGGCTACCACTAAACCGGAAGTTAGTAGCTGTAAAGCCAGAAAAGTAAGAAAAGCAGAGGGGAAAGTGGGTACTGACTTGCTTTCAGAAAAGTGACTTTTGAAACTTCGCTTTCCTGAAAATGACGTCACTGAAAGTGACTTAAGCAAGATAAGTGAGAAAAGCGAGAAAAGTTAAGAGGTTGTGAACGCGACTAATATTTTACAAAATTCTCCAGAAAGAATCTAGAAAAGATCTCCAACGTCTGAATCTACAAGAAATCATCGTGAGTTTTTACATCTGAGTGTGGTAAAATTTACTTTCATCGAACTTAAAGTACATTGTTATTGTCTGCCCCCTTCTTGCGTATCGCCTCCATTTTTTAAAGGCAGTCACAGAGTTTGGAATATTTTGCGATTTTTGCGATTTTTAATGATTTTAGTTTGGAAAACAAAAAGGAAATCACAAGGGCCAAATTTAGCGATGGTTTTTGCACTCACTATGTGCATTATCTTGGTTAAAACACCAACCATTTGGATAGAACGCTGGTCTTTTTTTCTAGATATTCTTCTGGAGTTTCTCCAAGACGGGCAAACTGATGCTGTAATTGCCTGGGATGGAACCTCATGTTAATACACCATCCCTGGTCAGCACCTTCCCCACCGATTGACAACCTTGGGTATGTAATGTGTCACGTGGAATGTATTTACATTAATGTATCGGCACGCAATTAAAAACCCTGACACAAAGGACTACATGTAAGTACCAAATAAGATTTATTTAACTTCGTATCAACAAAAACAAAAAGAATGAACAAAACTTAAGTTCCAACCAAAAATAAACAATAAAATGGTATATCAATTTGTATAATAGAAAAAGAATAATAGCTTAAATAGGAAATTATCTATTGATCTCAATACTTAAGTAGCTCTTCTAAATAGTTTTAATTTGAGCCTCAGATTACACTAGCCAACACACATTTTGTGACTAAGACCACACAAAGTGTTCTTAGTAGTAATTTGTAGGTAGAATCCGAATCTGCTTTTAGATTTTTTCTATCACGTCAAGTTTCCAAGTTATGCACATCGAGACTTCTATGTTAAAGTGATGGGAGTGAAGAGAAGCGGCTACATTGTTACAGTATCCATATTTTGGGGCCGCAAGGAAATTTACCAGGCCTCAAACACTGAATGATTTAAAAATGTTTCATTGTAAAACAAGAAAGCTGTGCGTGCTAGAGAAATTTAAAAATTATATTCGTAATCAGCAGAAAAAATACTACCAAAAATCACCCACTTTCATTTTGTCACAAGAAAAATCTTAAATTTTGTTGGCCAGTGTTATTAGACAAAAATATCTATAAAACCAAACGCACGCAATAATATATAATGATGTGGGCAATTTGTTTAAAAAAACAACTCCAGAACAATTTAAAGCATAAACACAAGAAACTGCATTTTAGGTATTACTATATAATGACGTAAAGATGAACACAGCTCCAAATAAATTGGAATGGCCGAATGGTACGTACTTCGGTCGAAATTATTTTTTTCAATAAGAGGAAGCTGTTTATGTCGTATTTATTGTGTTTCGGATGATGAAATGAATGCTTCTGCCATTTCTTTATTTTTAGAAAAAAAAAATTAACTTCTCTAAAAAGGCTTAGCCAAATTCCAAAAAAAAAAACCACGTCAATGCATAGTTTAAGGACCCCTTGAAATATTAATAAATTTAAAAAAAAATTGAAGGGGGGGGGGGTCCGGTGGGATTGTTAACTCCAAAACGGCTCATCACAGCTAAACAAGTCATTTACATAAAAGTTTGCCTTACTGAGGAAGTCTGTACATGTCAATTTTATTGAGTTTGTTACGCTGGTTTGCACGCTACAGCTATTTTTTTAAATTTTTGAAAAGGCACAATCTTATCCAATTGACATTAAAATTACGCTGAGGCACAATTTAAGTTACCCTCTAGGTAAATATATGTTTTGTTTGGTTCTGCTATTTGCCGTTTCAGAGGAGTTAGCTGCACAAAATTGGTCACATACGTACATACATACGGAAATTTTTTTCAAAATTTCAACATTTCGAATCATGAGTTTTTAAGTCGATTTCAGCAAAAAAAAAAAAAATTGAGTTTCTGAAACTAACACATAAGCCTTCACTCTTAGAGAGTGGTAGGCCAATAGCAATACAGCAATAATTAAATGCGTAAATGTTCACCTTACAAAGTCATATGAATTGTAAATAAGTTCAGTCCTGTTAAAGTCTCAATATTGTAGGTAAGAATTTTCATAAATACATTACAATTCATAGCTCACAAACGCTGACACAATTAATGCTTATTGCATAAATGAGTTTCATAAACAAATAGCATTTAAACTTACACATGAACCTGCAATAATTGGAATTTGAACACCAGTTCTCAAACTGATCACAGTCTGTATAGCAAGCAAGTTTCAAATAACAGCAAAATATTAAATTGGACGAAAATTTAGAAACTATTCTTAAGGAATTTATTATTTAGAAACTATTCTTAAGGAACTCAATAAACTCTTCCGATCATTCCATTAGCAATTTTCGTAGAGTCGGGTAAATCAGAGAATAATTTTCACACTTCGCAAAGGAAGAATTTACTTCACACCTTAAATAATCTTTAGGGTAAGTATTAGGACTCTTAAAACGCACACTAATGCACAAAATAATTAGAAAAAGCACGACGCTTACTGTTTATGCGAAGAAAGTCGGCCTGATGAACTCAGCTTCTTTTACACAAACACCCCATGCTGCTGACGGTGTACGCATTCAGGCCTTGCGGGAAAGAATCGACGCACCGACTTCGTTCTAGACAGCATACCCAGTTGTCGTTCTCGGGTTCTCTCCCTCCAGAATGCCAATTCCAAAAGCGTAATATTTTCCGTCGAAACAAAGCCGAACAAGGACGGTAAGATATGCGGAGAAGAATTTAGTACAGCTACCTGCTGCTTCGTTGCTTGGCTCGTCGCACTGGTATTCGAAAAACCGTCTTCACGGCCACATCGCTGAAATCCCGACGCAACAAACTGCTCCTTGCTTTTTACAGCTTCTCTCTCCAATTCACGCATATCATTTTGCTCCAGCCTGCCAAATCCGTCAACACTCGACTTTCCAGCTGCATGGCTGTGTCTCTCCTCTCGTTCCGACACTTCTTTACTCCATGTATTCCTCGAGTCGAATCCCTTTCTTTCTGCTTTCCATGCTCCTCCTCTCTTCCTCTCTGAAATCGAATCTCCCACCTTTCTCTCCTTACGCTGCATTTCGGGAGCTCTCTTCCGCCAGAATACTTTCGTTCTCGTTTTGTTACAGCGAGGTTTTGTCCGCTGTAATATAATGAAAATGATTTCTACGTGGTGCCGACTTTCTTGCTGAAGCATAGAAGATGTTTCCGTCGCAGTTTTTCTCAATTGAAGGTAAATTTTGAAAGCAGCATATTGCTTATCTATTGTGACGGCCATTTTTATGGAGGCAGCAGTGCTCATATGTCCGGAAGATAAAGTGCCGTTTTGAAGTAGTAGACACTTGTACAGATACCAATCAAAAATACCGCTAACATTTATACAGTAATGATATTGCTAATGACCCTGGAGAAAAAAAAATCAGTCCGTTTTTATTGGCTAATTTAGATATTGTAGCGCCCATTTAGTATCCATTAGGGTGGATGATTCTTAATTTTTTTTGTGGAGCTTTGCTCCACTTTCTCTCATATAATGATAGTTTCGCGGGAAAAAAACGCTCAGTCGTTATATTAATTTGTGGTTTCCTACGCTCCTACCGCGCACGCAGTCAGAAACTGATAACCTTTTGGTTTCTTCTGATGCTGCCGTGGCAAGATTCGCAGTCGCCGACCAGTGTCCTTTTATGCCCCCCTTGTCCCTAGTTCTTGGGAGTTGGTGCTTTACGCTGTCTACTTGTGGCCCTCCGTACGCTAATTTAGAAAGGGTCCACATGACGTTCTTGGGCGTCAGAATGTTGGAAAAAAGGGTTATTTTATTTAACGGACTATTTGTAATGTCTATTTGTAATGCTTTTTAGTCTAGCCAGACTTATCTTATGTCGATTTGATTAAAAAGCATTTTTAACCCTCATATTCCGGAGAATGTTGCGTGGGCGCATTAGTCCACTTTTGGTTTGCGGCAGTGTAGAGCACGCCTCTCTTATTTTGTCGGGTCTGTGGCATTAGCAGGTTCGGTTTAGCATGCTGATGGAAAAATGATTTTACCAGTATCCATTACTCGGTTTTACGTTTACTGTTGTTACTTTCTCCTACTTACGGTTTAGGCCGCCTTAATACAGGATTCTCTAGGCAAATGACGCTTCTCTAGTGGGGTATTTTCTGAAGCTTTCGAAATAGTTTTGCGTACCTGAATTAGTAATGGCGTACTTTGGCGTTGCATGATTTGAGAAAATTCCGTTTATTTAATCTTAGAAAAAGTTAATTTTTTTTTTTTTTTAGTCAATTTAAATTTATTACAACGCATTGTTCACGTTATGCAGTTTCAGGGTATTGTTATAGCGAAACAGCTAATTATCTGTTTTCGTGCGTCGGATTTATCCGTGTTCACGCTCGACCAAACGCGGGGAAATTTGCCTGGAACGTTTAGAGTTTTTGGGATCGGAGTTTTTTTTGTTTGTTGAGGCTCACACTTCTCTTCTAGTCGTGGGCTTGGAATGGTCAAGTCAGTCCCGAGCTCCAAGCAATGTTGTTTTGTTGCTGCTTTTGGAACATAGGCTTGATGTCGCCATAAAGTGAGAAATTTTTCTTAGCGATCGGCCCAGGCCATTCGCCTTTAATCATGGAGGTCTCTTGCGAACAAGAATCATTTTGTTATTGCCACTAAATGGCAAACGTGGTGCTTATTACCTTCCGTAATGGCGTCGAGACTCATCTGTACGTAAGCCGGACGTCGTGATTGCGATGTAATTAGGACGAACGGTAAGCGAAAGCCTTTGACACTCGAATCCCTTTGAATTATCGGCCCATGAAGATCCGGCGCTTTCGTTTTTTTTCTTTTTCTTCAGCGTATGTTTGGAGGCTTGCTTTCATTGCCTAACAAATGGAACTTAGCGTCGGTATCAGATCGAACTTAGCGTTCATTTATTCAGCCCGTCAGTGACGTCCACCTGATGCTGTTTGTGATTGTCCGGAATTTCCGTTCGGCGTGAGTAACTTTTGCCCGGGGGATAAATATCAACGTTTCTAGGAAATCACAGTTTTGGCCAGTTTTTCGGCAAGATTTTCACGGATCCAATTGCGAACTCATTTCTGACTATCCCTGAGTCTCTTGGTTTTATTACCTCCTCATTAAATATGCGTGCTCAGATCGAGGAAATCTTCTGTATTTAACGGAAGATTAGTTTTTGTCACGCATAGCAAAGATAACTTTAATGGCGTCGAGACACAGAGAATACAACTTAGATAACAAAACAATAACTTTATTCAAATGGCTGATTTTACATAACATTTAAATTAAAGTTTGGAGGATAGAATCCTAGGACTTCCGCTAACACGCAGAGAGTCGATGGAAGGTGCATGAATATTAGCAGCTTCCGACAGCAAAACTGTATCTAGACAGCTTTTCTTAATTTACAACCTTAGCGCCTTTTCTCTAAGGCGGCAATGAGACTAACGTCTCTTACAAAAAAAAAGATACGGTTCACTTTAGACTGAACCTGCATGAATTTACATTAATGTTACTCATAATGCTATATTAATAAATGAAATTTACAGTACAATGACTGAAGGGTTCCTCTATGGTCACAATCTTCCAGATGACCACGCTGGAAGACCCCTTTGCTAACGTTACGGTTTCCCAACGTACCGTCACACAGGAGAGCGTACACGCTTTGCGTTTGTCTCCCTGAGCGACTCCACGGGAAAACTAATAAGGGAGATAAAATAAAATAATATCTATTAGAGAGACCTGGGAAAGCAAAATTACCCGCTTGAGTGAACCCCCAAAAATTTCCGTTACACTTAATGATAAACTACTTTGTCAAATTAATAAGCTAACAGACGCGCATTAATTCCACTTAATAAATTTTTCAATTTACGCAGAGAAACAAAGCAATTTCGTTAACTGATAATAGCATGCGGTATTAGCAATTAATTTATGCGCGAGGAAATTTCTCGGGAGGAGAGTGACTACGACATTGCCTTTCATTATTTAGAATACTGCGAAATGGCTTACCTGTCGTATCGGGCGAAGGTGCCGAGGTTCTCCCGTATGTAACCTGAAGTCGTCCAGGGGAATATCAGGATAAGTCTTTCTTCTGATGAGAACTGGGTCAATTCCGGGCTGGCGAAAACACTGAGGCAGCTCGATGCTTTCAAATCCAAAAGCAGAACCAAATTCGCAGTCGGGGCAATAGTCCACAGGCAGCTCTCCAGCACGAGGTCGGTTTGGCAGCACAGGGTTAATGGTGACGACGTCGGGCGTTCTCTCAACGGTTCTAACGACGCGGTTGATAGCAGTCGACGAGTAGGAAATTCTGAGGAAAGCAAAACATTAGAATAGGGCAACGAAGGCGCACAGCAGTCCGTCTCGTCTCTGTTGTCTTCGACGGCCGCAGCTCGCTCTTTCTCTTCCTCGAGGGCTAAGCTGCCACGTCGGCTAACTCCAGTTGTGGAGGAAACTTCTGCCGGAGCCTCTTGCCTGGCAACCTTTCAATCTTAAATCCCGTCACTCTCTCCTCGATTTCCCTTTCCCGCGCCAAGAGATCATTTCCTCGTTTCCGCCTGCGCTGCCTACGCCGTTTCCGTTTCTTCGCTTTCACAAGAACGCTCCTCTCAGAGGCTTGGTTCGAAATATGATTAAAAGCCTCGAGACATGTCGCCACACGAACTCCAACATTACTTCCTAGCAGACGACGCTGATTAGGAATATTGGAGCCCGTGCATGTCGCAACACTTTGTGACAGTTT
The DNA here is from genome assembly GCA_023313115.1 of Rhysida immarginata. NCBI lineage: Eukaryota > Metazoa > Arthropoda > Chilopoda > Scolopendromorpha > Scolopendridae > Rhysida > Rhysida immarginata. Next base: position 1,902,745 of record JAHWFO010009248.1, on the reverse strand, counting down.
TCCTATTATGATTTATCTTTTTAACAGCTGCCTCAAAGGCTAACTCCTTGTCTTGTGTCAACGTAGCAATTTTATTTTTGAATGCTTGGTCAAGGCCCTTTGGCTTTTCTTTAATTTGTTTTCCCTTTTACTGTTAGCGTTTTATGGTTAGTGATCTTCGCTTGCCTCCTTGTTATGTTATCCCTTCGTGCTGTTCTTCAGTGTTTGTGTCGTACTTCGTCTTTTGTCTAGTATATTCCAATTATGAGTACGTTGCTGTTCCCTTGGATGAGGTATGTCTGCGTCCTAGTTGTTTAATCCTTTGAGGTAAGCCAATATCAAATTTTCTTTTGTTTACCAATTTTTTCTTTTTTTTTTTTACGTTACTGCTTTCATTCTACCTTTGAATGCCATTCTTCATTTCCTGAGTGACTTAGGACAGCTCTAATGTTTTGTTACATTTTACCTTCAGCCAACGGCATGTATTATGGACTAGAAGGAATTAACGTGTGAACCCTGCGAGCTTTCCAGCTTGTCTTCATACTGCTCGCCCTTCTGATCTTCGGGCTTTCTTGGCATTTTTTTTTGCAGTGACTTCGGACAATTCTTTCAATAATCGGTTTATTATATGCTGAAAAGCATATATTGGTTTCGCTCTGTTTGTGTGTCTGTCTGTGTGTCTGTCTGTCTGTCTGTCTGTCCGTCCGTCTGTATGTCCGACGATTTCTCGAGAATGTTTTAACTTTTTCAAGTTCTTTTTTCGCTGTTCGATAGAGACCTTCCTGAGCTCACCTGATTAGTTTGTCGTCGAAATCGGTCTAACAGTCACGTGACTATTGAGACCCAAACCCCCCCATTAAATTTTTTTATTGGCAATATAAGGCATGTAATATGTCATTCGAACGGGAATGACGAGCACAAGACGAATATGGCATTCTTTTCGATTTTCGAAATGCTACGTCCGAGAAAATGACCCCCAAAAAGTACTTCAATGACCCCTTATTACGAGCTTTAGCTAAAGCTATATATAAGAATACAAGCATGATCAGTACCTTTATGTGCCTGGCCAGCCATCGTTTGCACGAAAACGTGAAAATGGAAGAACTTAACAGCGATATATCAACTTTTGATGAGCTCTCGTGGACCCCTTCAAGCACGTGCACTAATGTTAAGAATATGAACTTAGGGCATGTAATATATCAATCGAATCCTACCGACGAGTCATAAGTGAATACAGTGTTACTTTTTGTTTATCATTTAAGCATTGTTGATGGCAGCCTGGAGCACGTGCCCGTTATGAAGCTTTCTTGATGCACGTGCTCATTTCATTTTAAAATTCAGTGCTGTTAGGCCTATTGTTAAATGTGTTAATTAATGTTAGGGCGATGGTTAAAAATGGCTAAATAACGTTAGGCCTATAGTAAAATGACTAAATAATGTTAGGCCTGTTGTTAAAAATGGCTGATTAATGTTAGGCTTATAGTTAAAAATGGCTAATTAAAGTTAGGCCTATTGTAAAAAATGGCTAATTTATGTTAGGCCTATTGTTAAAAATGGCTAATTTATGTTAGGCCTACAGTTAAAATGACTAAA
>JAHWFO010009248.1:1886281-1901163 GCA_023313115.1 Rhysida immarginata | reverse complement strand
TAAAAATGGCTAATTTATGTTAGGCCTACAGTTAAAATGACTAAATAATGTTAGGCCTATTGTGAAAATTAGCTAATTAATGTTAGGCCTATTGTTAAAAATGGCTAATTAATATTAGGCTTATTGTTAAAATGGCTAATTGAAGTTAGGTCTATATTTTAAAATGACGTTAATGCATATAGAATCAAAGGTATTTCCACTGTTTATTTAAACCAAGTGGAAGTAAAAGTGAGATATTAAAATTACATCTGCGTCAGAGCTAAAGCTCCTTGGAATGCTTAAAAGATTTTACCCGGCAATGCTTTGAAACAATGGTTTTTCTCTCTTGACGTTTATGATAACTTTGATCTAGCAGTGGAAAGAACATAGACCCAGTAGTTTAAAACATTTAGACGTGCGAGGATTTCATTCTCATTTCGCGCGCGTTTGGAAAGATTCGTGTGAGCGCTGCAATCGAATACGTAAATTTACATGCAGTTTTCGCCATTGCTATATATAAAAATATTACAGTAAAATTAAACAACAAATTTTTATATTCTTCTTTTCAGCATATTTGAAAATCGTTTTACGAGTTATATTCTTGTTTTATTAGTGATTATTCCCCCCCCTTTATTTCTTTTTGTATTTATTTCCTTTTGGTTTTTTTTGTTTACTTTTCCCCTTCTTATAATACTTAACACACTGTTTTTACGTGCAATTATTTTCGTTCCTTTTTTTTTTTGTCTCCAAGCAAGATTGCGATGGGGGTGGCCGTGGCCTGGTTGTCTCGTCGGTTGGCTTGCTAATCGATGGAGTTCAGCAACTTCAGGCACGGCCAGCTGCTGGCTGGGTGACGGCCAGGGCTTGAGGGACACTGCTGGCGGGACAGCTATTTGGGGCACGGCTGTTGGAGGACTTTAGTCTGACCCATTTGCCAAGTGACCATAGCTGGTTTTCCAGCAGTTGGTGACAGCCACTGGTTTGTTTGTCCGCCAGCAGCTCTTCCATCATGAAACCCCCCGTGCTTCGAAGGGCACGTTAAGCCGTCGGTCCCGGCTGCTACTGTCATCTCGTAGCAGTCGTTATTTACTGGGATGGCGCAAAACTCCCTCGTAGGAGTAGGTGCGATAATCTACCCTCTGTACTAGATACTAGAAGATTGCGATGCGATCTTCTTCATTACTAATGGTTATTAGCACTGGGACCTACGCGGCTACGGGTTTCCATGACTATTTTGGTGCCGTCTTGGACTGCTCTCCCTCGTTAATCCAATAAAACGGCACCGTAAAAATTAAAGATCAGCTTTCTAGGGAACTATTTGGGAGGGTCCTAAGTTTAATTGTCAGTATCAGTGGGTAGATTTGGGGTCTTGCTTTCCTATCGGTAAATACGAACCTTAGCCCCCACTTTCTCCCCCTCACTCGCTTTTCTCAATGTGCTTTACTCGTTTTGCCTATCCTGGGTGACCTTTGGATGTGCAAAACTATTTTAGGCTACAACAATATACGTTAGTATTTTATATCTAATTAAATTTACAAAGCTCATAGTTTAAACTGTTTGCTTCTTGCATTTAGTATAGACGCGAGATTTCTTTCTTTCAGTCTCGGATATACGTCACATAACCCTAGTGTCCTAAAAATGAGCGACGATTTGAAAAACCAATTAACGAAAAACGGAATGATGGGAGTCAAACCATGCCTTTGTCGAATGTGATGATCGGCTTCGGTGGCTCAGTGGTTGCGTGATCGCCCCTGATGCCCGAGTACGCGGGTTCGATCCCGGCCGAGGACGACGAGAATTTTTCAGGGAGAAATCCTGAGATCACGCACTTCCTTCGGAAGGGAAGAAAAGCCGTCAGTCCCGTGTTGTCGTTTGTCGGCTGCACGTTAAAGAACCCTTGCGAGGCAAAATTTGCGACCCCTATAACGCCCGTCCTGATATGACCATAGTAGTTGAAAGGGACGTTAATACCAACCAAACCAAGCCGGTCGGGTGGCCGAGAGGGCTAGGACGTAGGCTTTCTAGTTCTCTAGTCCGCCTGGTCGTGGGTTCGAATCCCGCCGTGGGCATGGATGTTTTTGTTTGTCCGCCGTGGGTTCGAATCCAGATGTCATTTTGCGTCTGTTTAAGGTTATTTTGCGTTTGTGTAAAAGGCGCAAAATGACCTTAGTAGTCGACGCCAAAATTTCTAATAAACCAATCGGCCTCGGTGGCTCAGCGGTTTGCCTCTGATGCCCGAGTACGCGGGTTCGATCCCGGCCGAGGACGACAAGGATTTTTCAGGGGGAAATCCTGAGATCACGCACTTCCTTCGGAAGGGAAATAAAGCCGTTGGTCCCGTGTAGTCGTTTGCCGGCTGCACGTTAAAGAACCCTTGCGAGGCAAAATTTGCGGCCCCTATAACGCCATCCTGAAATGACCATAGCAGTTGAAAAGGACGTTAATATCAAACAAACCAAACCAATCTAATAAACCAACCAACCAACCAACCTAAAATCAATCGAATGTGATGTGTGAATGGGCACATTGTCCTGCTGGAAAATCCAGATAGTCCCACCATGCTGTTGCCCGTTGGACAGCAGGTGATTATCCAAGGTGTTTTGATAGTCCTCCGACTTCTGTCTGCCGCTGATGAATACCAGGTCGGATTTTCCGTGGAAGCCAAGGCACCCCAAACCATGATGGAGCCGCCACTCTGCTGCCGACTGAAGTATGTCTTGGGTTCTTTGCGCAGGTCATGCCAGTAACATGCCTAGCTATCTGAGCCATCCATGATCCACTTCTTCTCGTCACTAAAGTTAACGGTTTTCCATTCAGATGTCCAGGACATTTGATCACGAACCCACTCTCTTCTGGCAAGTTGATGTGCTGCAGTTAGAGCAGGTTGTTTGGCCATTCTCTTGTAGGAAATTGTTGGCTGCGCTTTGAAACTGCTCCTACTTCTTCTGCAATTTCTCTCACTGAGAAAACAGATTCTGTCGCAAGTCGAACCATCCTCCGATCAGCTCGTGCAGTGGTTGATCTTGTTCGTCCAGAGCGAGGTTTTGGCTTCCACTCTTCACCTTTTCTTATGATCTTGTAAACACCAGGAATCGATTTCCAACGCGCCTGGCAATGTTTTCAGTGTTGCTTCTTCGGTCTTCATTTTCCAAATTTTTGCCACTTGGTCTGACAAAAAATTGAATAAAAATAACCTGAGTTATTTTCTTAGACAAGGTAGCAACTTATGTGGATAATGATAATGAATAAAATGAAAATAAAAACTCTTTTACCACAACAATATAAAGAAGGAAACAATACAATCTGATACTGTAAGCGCTTTTCGAAAGCCTTGCTTTCATCATCAGCAGCCAAGGAGCACTCGAGAGACTTCCGAGACGTATCCCACGAGAAAGACAGGCCGGGGCACTAAAAAGAAACATGACCAAAATAGATCGAGCAACAATCCACTCTTCATTGTTTCCATCTGGGATAAAGTTCATCCATGTCCGCAAGAAGATGAAGCTTAGCCATTTTGAGCAATAAAGATTTTCCTTTTTGTTCTTCTTGGTTTATGTATTAGAGATAAAATGAATTTCTCTAAGAACCTGTGAGAACATTTAAAGGTTTCATAGGAGTCGTAACTGGGGAGATAAATGTTAAAGTATCGACGACAGCCAACCCGATTGTATTGACGATAAAAATTCATTAGCCAAGCAACCTCATTAGTTTAATTTCTATTGTCATGGCAAATTTTTTAATAAATAAATTAAGTGCACTTAAATCCAAAGCTAATTTTGCTATCAAAGTTAACCATTTAATCAACCGATAATATAATATTAGCAGTAACTCATATTAAATGAAAATGACGATTATTTTAAATGTTTACATTCAGTAACGGTTGTGGGTTACTGTGTTTTATATTTTTATCGTAGATATTTATGAAGCAGAAATACGATAAAAAGTAGAAAAGCGGAGATCATCAAGAGCGTATTGATTTTTTCCTAGCATTATCATTTTAAGCTCTTTTTAAGGCATCTCCAACGGAAATCCATAAATTTTCCTCGCGGGCAAATAGATTCAGACACAACCACATACTCCTCCTCCCATTTGAATTTAAAATTCACATTTACCGTTACTCAAATGGAGATTTACGAATTACTACATGTTATTCGGAGAAAGTTCATTCTATGGTGACAGTGGTATTCCAATTTGTGTCCATTTCGTTACAACACCACTAGTTAAATTTATAAAATGTTTGCTTCCTCGACAGTCGAGCATTTACGTATTTGTTGCACAGTCTTTCTTTTTTTTTGTATTACGACATACATTGCTTCTTGACTTTAAAGAAAATAAATATGAGATATGGATTTCACGTGATTTCGACCGGTCGGCATCGGTCGGATGTTTTAGACACAGCCCTAGGCAAATCTGTTGTTAAATGCCTGTTGAGTTTTAACGTATACAGTCGAACCCCGTTAATACGAATCGGAGGGAACATAAATTTTGTTTGTATTATCCGGGATTCGTATTATCCGTTTCAGAAAACTTGACTGTCAATTTCTAGATCAGCCATTTTGACATAGGTCTACTAGACCTTATGAATCAAGCCTCGGACCAGATTGTTAAAAAATATCGTCATTCGTTTATTTTAGATAAATACTTGGTTATCGAAGTCTGTTTACATGAACGAATATACAGGGTGGTATAATTAAATTTTCCCTTTATAACACGCTCTAGACAGGAACTATTTACAGAATGGGTACCAAACTCGGTAGGAATAATGTTCAGTTTATGAGGCGCAAGATTTCCATGCGTCGCAGCGCCACCATTGCCATCTCTGAGGACTAGATGCGTTGATAAGTCACATAAAATAATGGGAGAGATCCTCACGGACCGATCTGAAGAGAAGCATATCAAGAGAGGTTGCAGGCATACCCAGGCAGATGCTTCGTGCGCCTGTACCGTATGCTATCCTACGCTGCCAGAGTATCCTGGAGTCTGACGAGAGCCATATCGATCATATTTTGTAACAGGAACTATGCATAGTGTATGATTTTGCACCACATTAAAGTTTTCAATGGAAATGCTTAGTCATTATTTCTCTTCCCCATGTCAGTGTATACCCTAAGAATAATTAGTTCTTTCGGTCTTTTTAAAATGGACTATCCTCGCTGCCGACCTTGAGTTCATTCTTGCGGTGGTATAACTATACCTCTTAAAAAGAGCTCCCTAGCAAAATGCCGAAGTTTTTTATGATACATGATGGGTCTATAACAGTATTTGAAGAGCCGTCTTTAGTATTCTATGTTTTAGTATTTATATCGTGAGTTAAAGGAGGGGACATATGCAGTTATCAAGTACCGAAAGGTGCTTTATGCTCTTTCTTTTCCGATATTCCGTCTTTGACTCAATATTTTTGAAACGTATGGGAGATTTTCAAAAATTGTTTTTTGACCAGTCGATAAGTATGGAACAGTGTACGGTCAAGTTCAAGGTGGTTGGTTTAATCGCAATAGTATCATCCCCCTTGTAACCTATTCAAAGCTAAGATATGGCATGTAGTGCATCAGTCAATCCGTATTGACGAGTCATGAATGAATATATTATTATAATTTTGCCAAAACACCAGATAACTATAATACCCTAAAAGCTCGATTTGAGGCCGGCCGCCTAAATTAAAACCGATCTCGAATAAAGGCCCGATCTATTAGCAAAATTGTCTTTGGTCTATGAGTGGCAAGATGATGATGAAGTACTTTATAATAATGAAGCAGTCATCTCCAGCGAGTCTGAAACAGAAGACAATAATGTCTACAAGCAAATTTCTGTAGGTTTATGATGTAAAACTTTAAAATTTCGTTTTTAATAGTTTTTTTTCATTAAGTTGCATGTCAATTTAGTGGTATTTTTTGGGAAATGCTCTTAACGCTGTGTCTTGAATAGAAGTCTGTCTCAGTTAATGGCCGGGGGCTCAAGACCATTTCTACAAATAGAAGCCTGGGCCTCAAGCTTTTACGGTACCTCGTGTTTTGAAGAAAATAGGTTTTGGAAACGAACATTTTAATTGTGTACAACTAATAGAAATTGGAAAATATAAAGAATTAATGCAATCTCCAATGATTTATGTGAAGATGACCATTAACTTTTCGGTACTTGCTTATGTTATTCATTGATGACTTACTGGTTTATTAATGATAAGAGTTTTACATTCACTTTTCGTGCCACGCAAAAGAAATCCCGACGAGAGATATTTGCTCGGAGACGGCGTGTCACAATGTCCTCTTTCCTCATGAGCCGTTTTCTTCGCTGAGCATTCTTCTCAAACCTCAATAAGAACCCTTGCGAGGTCTTGAATTCAAAAGAAAAATTAGCACTCATGACACTTGTTATAACCTTGGGGCGGATACGGTATTCACTTACACTTTCTTTAACAACTGACCAGTTGACAGCTTACGGAAACGATTACTATTAAAGAATTAGATTTACACGGTTGCTTATCTTTTACACGATTGTTTAACGTGTCCGATTTACATCCATAGCAGAGTCACTTAATAAAGAATTATTAAAGTCTTCTTTGCCTTTATTGGTTCTACTGGTTCCATGATAACGAATATTTGGCAAATTTCTCCATTGTCGAATTGATCCCTTCTGCCAGGCCTGAAAGAACACTCATTGGCACTAAGCTTCGAGAAACTTAAGAAGCACTTCGCTTCGCTTTTTACCTCCTTCAGTCTCGCCCTTATTGGCTGCTTTGAGAAATTCATTTGCAAACAAAGCGAGTGCCGGACGAATCGACTATCATTCTGAGGGGGTTTGGTTACATCTTGTATTCTGACAATTTACTTTTCAAATTCTCGTGTATATGCTTCAACACGGGACATGATTGCCTTCTCATAATTTCAGATCGTTAAAGGATAAAAAATTTCGTTAACGTTTTAGTTTTTGCAATGAAATTGATTGCTAATGAAGTTTTCATCATCGACTGGCTTTCACCCGGCGGCATCGAGCGCAAAATTTGTTTCGACATACTAGAGAAGACGGGGTTCCCAGGAAGCGTATGTGTTAATGTGCGAGAAATTGGTTAGAAAACATATGTATAAGAAGATATTATATTTGTAAATAGCATTTTATTTATTGAAAATATATACTGTTAATATATAGAGAGCGAATGAGAAAAATAAAAGCAAAAAGCTCCAGATTGGTTTCTGTATTTTACAGCTTCTTTTAAAGTTAAAAACGTTGAATTATACAGACTACTAAAAGGCCTGTTAGACAGTATTTTGACTAAGAGTAGAATAAAACAATAATTTCCATAAGAGTATATTGATGTGTCAGATTACAAGTAAAATGGTTAAAAACCCAATTTGTAATGAACCGTCTTCTAAAAGTTTAGAGTTCGTTCTTTTCAATAACACTAACTGTTAAGTGTTCTAATAGCCAAAAGTAAACCATTCCCTTCCCCACGGAACAGAAAATAATATGAAAGCTTGCAAAATGTGAAAACTTTTTGAAATTGTCATTTCCGTTCTCACCCCATTGGGCATTTAAGTTCCGATTTTTGATTCCCTTTGAACAACTGACACCCCTCGGAATTCTGATTGCCCTCTGATAGATCCAAGAAGACAAAAGGGACCTTAACTGAACTTGGTTCGATTCCTTCTAATGAAGTAGGGCCTCATCAATTGGGTCCATTTCCTTTTTTCCCTTTGGCCGGCGATGACAGAGAGAAGGAGGGACTGGGGCTACCTATCGATTGCCAAACTAAAACGCGTGGAATGCTCGTCTCGCGCCTCTTCATCTGCCACAGGCCTTCATCTCGCGCTCATTAACGGCACCCAATGAAGGAATCCTCGTCGCCATGACAACAACGCCCGATTTTGTTCAGCGGATGACGTTCTAAACCTCCCAGAATCACCGATGCCATTGACTTGGCAGAAAAAGGAGATGAGATCCCGGGCCCATTCAGCGTGTTTTTCTTGTTTTCCCTCTCATAACTCTTATGTGTGCCGATTGTAAATTTAATCCCTGGAGATATACGAAAGGAAAACTTCCCCTTTCCTTACTTCTGGATGAGCTTTATTTCTTTGTTGTCAACGAAGCTTACCTTATTTTCTTCTCTTATGAGGATTTAGATTTATACAATTGATCTACATAAATTTCATCATAAATTAATTTAACTTATCTTGTTAAACTGACAAGCCGTTTCACCTCCAAGAAAAAATAATATGAACATGGCCGTTTTACTTTTGTTGCGTGTCCTATGCTTACAATTAGCAGGAACAATTCTTAATTTGTTTCTTAAAATAAGAGTTCTTTTAGGGAGCAGTAAATGATTTTTTCTGGATAATATTACAAATTCACATGAAATTCGTCCGAAACATAATGACCTCTCTTTTTCTATTACAGTTACTTACTTTTCTATCATTAGCACAGATTTTCATTTAATTAAGTTAGCTGTCTTCATATTCTGTGCCTCAATTTTGGATGTGCGTTCGTTCTGAAAATCGCGATTGATTTTTCTGTCAAAAATTTTCGGTCGACGCCAACTTTTTTTTTGCGGCAAAATCCACATTAGAGGCAATTTTGAAATGCTTCGTTGCCTTCATAGACTGCAGAAATTTATCGCAAATATTGACCGAGGAGAAGAGTAAAAAGAATCATCTTATTCGTAATGAAAAAATTAAAATGCACATTTAATGAAATTTATTTTTTAAATATTTAACAATATGATTTAATAAACTAATAAAAATAAAACTGATAGTGCGAAGATTATCATTCTCCCCCACCTCCCTCCATAAAAAATTTGATTATACATAAATTAAAAAATCTTTCATTCAAACTGAAGTTTCAAAGAATTTCAATAAAATGCCATTTTTCAAAGAATGATGATAAGACTGACTTTTGTAGGGTATGATAAGAACATTTCATAGACAAACATGTTAGCCTCGGCAGATTTGTGTTTATGTACAAATGCCAACCTCTGTAGGAAGTTACATTACCTGTTGAAATGCGTTCTCCGCCTCTTTCTCTTTGACGAGCTCTCGAAGTCATTTTTGTCACCGTTTTCTCCCCCACTGTTTATCTTTTTATGTTGCTCTTTCCCTCTGGAAACAGGAAAGCCATTTGAAAATTTTTACTTGAAAGGAAAGTGTCGAAATTGATTTCTACCTTTTCAAACATAGTTATTGATAATGGTAATTCGTGACCTCAAAGAAATGTTTTTGTTAAAAAGAGCTTGCAGAGAAAAAATATTTGTTCAGAATTTTTTAAAAAAAATTAAATTTAGAAATTCAATTTTGATAAATGCTAAAAATTTCACGTTTTGCTAGAAATGTTGAATTTATTATTTACGTTTGTTTTATTATGCACTTCGTAATATTTGAAATTGATATATTCCCATATGCAGATGGCCGATTCGCACAGAGAATAAGATTAACGTCATATCAGAATAATCGCTGTTAAACAATTCACGAGTTTATGGTCGGCGATAGTGTCTCCCAGCTTCATGTGACCGATTTCCGAAGGAACAGCAGCTCGGTCGTGCTCGCCAATGGTATCGACGGATTAATGACCTCGGAGAAGGCAGATGTTCAATTTGCTGGAGAGAGCGACTTTCAGTTGGAGAACAATACGCAGTTTATCGACGCTAGCATTAAATGGTCATGAGAGGATACACGGCATTCATCGAGTTGGGATGCAAGTCTTCTAGATTCTAGAAGTTGCCCTCTGATCCTGACCCTTCTGTATCCATGCTAGCTGCCATCAGGCAAAAACTATCAGCCAGCAGATAAGCCATTTCACGTGATCAGCACAATCAGGATTGCTTGTTAGCATTTGCGGCATTTTCCATTGATACCCATCGGTGCTCATCTTGGTTATTTGTTAAGTAGTTCTATAGTGATAATTCATTAATCTGTTAAAACTGCGTGGATTGACGAAAAGATTGTTGTCGCAACTGATAAAAGTTAGTAAATTTCACATACAAGGCAGTTCAAAGAAAAAAGAAGATAAACTTCTGAGGAAGAAACCACTGAGAGAGCAGAAGTTATTTTAAAAGAGCATTGGATTGTTCAATCCTCGAATGGAAGCGTCGAGTCACGCATAGATATTATCCCAAAACGAGCTCTAATGCCGCGATTCCTGCTTTATAATTTACTTTGTTAATGCTTAAGTTTCGAGAGAGATTTTTGAAAGATACCCAACGCACTCTGGTAGATATCACAGCCAACAAAAAATAACTATTTCAAAACGTTAAAAACTGATTCTTATGCTTTTTTGTGCTGAGTCCGTATCTGATCTCAGTTGTTTCCTATCACCCACAGAGTTCATGATTTTCAGTGAAACGTTTTAAATTATTCAGAGTTTGGGTCCTGAATTTCCTTGTGGCCCAAAAATATGGATACCTTAACATTACAGCCGCTTCACTTCACGTGACGCAGTAGAAAAAATTTAAAAGCAAAATTCGGATTTAGCACAATAAAAACCATAAGAATAAGGAAAAGTCATTCAAAACTTTTTTCATCGTTGGCTTGCATATTCTATACATACGTGATCAGTAAACATTGGAGAAGCGATTAAATAGGCCTAAGCCTTCTTGTCCATTATTACGAGGCGTATTAGTTATAAAAATATATGCTCTTGCCTAGGCACAAATCCGCCCCTGACTTCACACTACAAAAGCTAGCCAACGCCAAAAAATAGCGAATTATCTGGTACCTAATGACGAAATTATTCTTAACACAAGGAACAAATGACGGATGTTCAAGAGAAGAAAGAAGAGACACAAGAACCCTGGAATAAAATAAAAATTGAACAAAGGGTGATAAGACCCAGAGAAATGCTGACCTTTCGGATAGAGGCTATCTTTTGTCAAAGCAAAAAGAAAACATGGTGACAGCTTTGACAAAGGATAGCCTCTATCCGCAACGTCAGTATTTTTCTGAGTCTTACCATCTTCTGTTCAGATTTTAACACAAGGAACGTAAACCAGAAGATACATTCCAAGAACGTAATTCTTAAGGAACTAGTATTCGTTAGCCATAAATGCATGATCTCATTGTCTGACCATAATATTGTAAATACAGAGCTTCTTTTACGAAGCGGTATTTGTCGACGGTTTAAAGTGAACAGGAAATGCTTATTTTAAATTTGACTAAAAATGTGCGCGACCTTTATGTGCAAGATAACTTCCTGATTAAAGAGTCCATATAAAGATTACGCTGCACGCGGAACTGTTTTACAGCTAACATATGTAATTTTTTGAATTAAACGAAACGACATCATTCTATTTTTTGCCTCTCTATTCACAGTCTCCCTCAACGAGCGCTTCCTCGTTAGATATGCCAAAGAGAAATTTGATTTTATAATATGAACAGTTTATCTCATAAAGTTTTGATAACTTGATTCAGATTATTTTTAGGAATTTTATTTCATTACAGGATTTATAGCATAAAAAAGTTAAAATCTTTCATCAGCAATGAATGTTTCATTTTGCAGAATTTATCTCTGATTTTTATTACTCCATTAAATTTTGTGACATACTTTTATTGCATTCGTTATAATAGATCAATTGCAATAAAATGTTATCATATGAATTAAAATGTATGAAATAGATGGTTCGATTTTGTTTTGGTTAATCTTTATTTTCTTTTTTTTCTCTTTCCTATATACTCTCTTTTGCAAATGGATATTATACTTGTTCCATAAACTTAAATTTAAATCTCGGAGCAACTTTATTGTCATAATCGAGTTCGAGTTTGTAATGTTAATATTATGATTTTTGTAAAGTATGGTAATATAATTACAACAGATTTAAAAATTAAAACCCAAAAGAATGAAACTTTATTTTAAATAACTGACATTGAAGTTGACACCAAAAGAGTATTAAAAATTGTACTTCAAGCAATGAGGGAATAGAAACTTAGGCAAAAACAAGACGCAAGTTTTGGAATAGGTTGCTATTCCATCAAGAAAATATACATTTTTAGCAAAACAAAATAAAATTGTGAATAATATTACAAAATTTTACAGTCATAACTATTAATTGTTTATTGATTGAAAGACTATAAACGTTCTTAATGCAGCTCTAACTACAAGATGTTAATAAATTAAGGTGCCAAACTATAGAGATGATTGTAGACACAACAAAGCGCAAACTATATCCCATGAACATATGACCGGAAACGCACAATAGTGTCATGGAATATGGTGTATCTACAGGGTGTTTCTAAATTATCTCCCGTATTATACATGTTCATTACTCAAAAACTATTACAGATTTAAACGTGATTTTTTTTATTAACAAATAAAAACTCAAAACGTTTCTTAGCCCCGCGTGAGTTTCTTAGCATGTGGTACCATTGTTGGCGCGTTGTTCCATTTTTTCGCAAGACGCAGTAAACAACGGCGAGTGTTCAAGAAAAAGCTCAATCCGGGTTTGCGGAATTTAAGTCAATGATTACAGTTCAGAGAATGTTGAAAACAAAGTTTAAAAAGGATCCTCCAAATCATAAGTCAATTAAGCTATGGCATGAAAAATTTTTAAACATAGGCAGCCTGCTACACAAAAAGGGTGCTGGTAGACCTGCGACACCACAGAGAGTAGCAAAGGTCAGGGAGGCATTCGATCACAGTCCCCGTAAATCACTTCGCCAAGCGGCTCGTCAACTGGATATGCCAATGTCATCCGTACATAAAATAGTGAAGCACCGCCTTCGTTTTACACCTTACAAAATCCAGATGATGCATGACCTGAATACAGATGACCGACCGAAGCGCAGGAAGTTTGCTGGGGATATGCTCCAAAAATCGACAATGATCCCACCTTCCTTGAGGACATTTTGTTTTTTGATGAGGCAACATTCCATACTTACGGAGCAGTAAACCGACACAACTGCCGCATTTGGGGCTCACAAAACCCCCACATTCTAAGGGAGCATATACGCGATAGCCCAAAGTTTAATGTTTGGTGCGGTTTAATGTATGATCGAGTAATCGGACCTTTCTTTTTCGTTGAAGACACCATTAATTACCGCTGCCGGAGAACTACCTGACTCCACAGGTGGAAGAACTGCAGCCCAATATAGTCTACCAACAAGATGGAGCACCTCCTCACTGGGACCTGCAAGTTAGGAAGTGCCTTGATGCGAACTTTCCAGGACGATAGATTGGAAGGGATGGTCCAATCCCTTGGCCCCCTCGCTCACCCGATGCGAACCCTCTGGATTTTTTCTTCTGGGAATATGTGAAAGATAGAGTGTACAAGACCAACTTTGATGACATTTAAACTCTCAAGAACAGAATAATTGAAACAATCGCTGAAATTACCCCCGAAATGCAGCCCGAACATGGGAGGAAATCGAGTTTCGTTTTGACGTCCTTCACGCCATAAATAGGGGGCACATTGAAAAAAAATCACGTTAAAATCTCTCATAGTTTTTGAGTAATAAACATGTATAATATGGGAGATAATTTAGAAACACCCTGTACAACTATCGTGATCAGAGACCTTCAATAGAGAGACATGCCATTTCATAATTTTCCCATAGAAAAAATGTAATATGTTGTTAATAGGCGCCCTCTGAACTTCTCCAATGAACACTCAGACCATGCATGAATGACGCAAATAGTAACAACGAGGCAAGGAATTATTGACGTCACAGTAAAAACTGTTCTGCAAAAGTTTGACTGGGCGAGTCCAATTAAATTTCCGATTTCAAATGTTAAACATTGTTGCAATTTCTAACAATTGAAATTAGTTATAACAAGAACAGATCATCCCCCCTTCATCCATCCCTGGTTATAATATAATTCTGTAAGTGTTATCCTGTTACATTTTTCTCGCCGCTCTTTTATTACCTCCTATTTGTCCTCCTTCCTATCCTATCCCAACACGTCTTCAAATTCATCTCCTGGCATCCCATTTGTTCTCTTCTAGTATTTCAGCCAATACCGTCTTACTATTCCCTATGCTAACTATATACTGAGTTATAGTGTTTCATAATTGGTATCCCGTCTTTAGGTCCAAATAACGACTCAAGGGGAAGAGATTGGGGGGAAATGAATATTGATTATTTGGTTTTAATGTCCCTTAACTCAGAATAAAAACATTTCGCATCCCTGGGGGTGAAGGGGTAAATTTTGAAAATTTTAATTTTGTAGGGGTAGGGGTTAGACCCCATGTGTTATTTAGAAAGTTGTAGAGCATCATGTAAAATGTGGGTTTAGCAAAAAACCCGATGAAAAAATCTCATCCCCTGCCCTTTATCGAGTGCAGCAAATTCGTAAACAACGCAAGGCCAGCTAGAGAAACAGGTCCTGAAACTCAAAAGTCACCTGACCATCTTAGTCCGAGCAACAATGTATCCTTAATTGTTTCCATCTTGGATTTTAATAATCAGTATTTTTTAGTTAGAAACAATGAAGGTTTCATTGTTGCTCGGACTAAGATGGTCATGTGACTTTTGAGTTTCAGTCTAGAATGCCTTCTTCAAACCTTTCATAATTAGCCTTTTTACAATTAAATTGAAGCGCTCCTAGTGTTAAATTCGGTCAAAACCGTACGGCAAACACAAGGCAGCTTAAGCTAGGGTTCAGCCGTATTTTACATTCCATTTCAACATAATCTTTCAATATTGTTTAGAAATAAAGTAAAAACATAAACTAAACAAAACTGAAATAATGAATTCCCAAATTAAACATGACTTAACACACCTTATTTAATAAAATACAAATATACAATCAAAATTCTCCATAAAAAACAATCTCTAACAATGAAAATTTCCAACAATATAAAAATTTCATATATACATTGTTACCTATCATTTTACCTTCATTGTTATTTTAAAAATTATCTTCAATTCTATTATACGAAAACTTCTGATGATGATTTAAGTATCGAAACGCGTAATGCAATAAAATGT
>JAHWFO010009248.1:1822691-1856281 GCA_023313115.1 Rhysida immarginata | reverse complement strand
TATTTATATTTCTTTTAATTAAATGGAGTTTTTATTTATTTTTTAATAAATATATTTGTTCTTCTTCTTGCGCTTATTACTATTTTCCTTCTCCTTTCCTATTCAGTGACGATAGTGCTAGCTGTACGGATCAGTTATGCTCTTTTCCTAGTAAAGTTTTTGTGTTGGCAAGTATTCGTTATTTTTTCACCTTTAAGTCAGGATTGGTTAATGCTGCTTAAAGTTTGTTCCTAGTTTCTAATTAAAATCTTAACATAGTCCTAACCATACCTAATCAATAGTTCTTGAATGACGATGTACTGATGCAGTTTTTATTTTGTTGTTTATGACTCTTTCTATTACAAATTTTAATTTTCGATCTTAAAGCAACTCAGAGCAACGAAACACTCAATTGCTGCTCAAATACTCATGTAACTGGAACTTTTTGTATCGTTTCGGAGTTTCTTTTACTACGCCCGTCGCCTTCTTGTTTCCTCGATCGTTTCTTTTCTTCCAATGCGATGATGGAAATCATGCATTCGAATTCGCAAGCGCCCTTCTCGTAGCTGTGACTGGCATCTACCGACCGCTTTTTATTTAAAGCGTGAAACGATTGCCTTCTTCATTGGACATCTTCGCCCAGTTTTATTCTCTTTTCTTTTACCTTCTTCTTTCCTCACTTTGTTTCTGTTCCACAGCGGCGTTTGGTTTGTTTGCCATAAAAATTTTATGGGGGAGTGTCTTTTTTTCTTCTTTGGAAGAGAAAGATACTGCGAAATTGTCTTCTAAAGTATCTGCAAGCTAATACGCCGCACAGAACCACCTGTTTTTCCTGTCTCAATTTCTATAGTTTCATTTATCATTAAAGTTTCCAATCCAGAAAATGTAATCTTAAAAAATAATGAAAAAAGAAGAATAACTGTTTGTTGTGAAGATGAGAAAACCTGGAAAATCGTATTCAAGAAAATATGGTTTTTTTTTCAATAGATATCTAAAATTTAATTTTTTTATTGATTATTTAGAGCTTTCATAAGAGCAATGTAAATTTATTGAAAACATTTATAAAAATATTTTTCCGCCGAAGTCGTCGTCATCAAAAAGTCACGTGCATCAAAACAAGTCCAAAGTGTGTATTATAAAATTTACATCTGTTACTTCTTCTGCCTCTACAACACTATCTTCTTTGTTGATTCAATGATTTTATTTCATGCAACATTTCGACAAGAGATCTGAAGATATTTCCATGGCAATCATAAGTATAAACGATTTTTCATTTTTTGTTATTTATGAATTGTTTATCATATTTTTGAGAATTTGTGATTTATGATTAGCAGTTACATTTGTTACGAATGCCATAAATTCTACTCTTATACAGAAACAAACAACTTGGCTTATCCAGAGTGTTGTTAAATTTCATGTCAAAAATAATAGAGGTGATGGAATATGCGATTCTAAGCAAAAAAGTTCATATGAACATGGGTCCGAATTTGAACGATAACTGAGATACGAATAGAAATAAAATGCCGCCACCAAGATCAACAAGTTAATAACTCACTTTCTACAACACCTACGATGTTGAAATTTCGGAGAATAATAGGGTACATTAAAGTTGAGAATACCTTTAAAATTTGATCGTTTTCCAACGAGTAGTTTTCGAGTTACGTAGTCAACATCGTAACACGTGGTGGTTTGTACTCATATGTGAGCACGTGTTACGATGTTGAGTGCGTAACTTGGAAACTAGTCGTTGGAATTCGTTCACATTTCAACGGTATACACAGTTTTATGTACGCTATTATTTCTTCAAACTTCATTATCCTAGTTGTTATAGAAAGTGAGTTATTAACTTGTTGATCTTAGTGGCTACATTTTTATTTCTGTTCATATCTCAGTTATCGTTCAAATTCGGACCCATGAACTTTTTTGCTTAGAATCGCATATTCCATCACCCCCTATCATTTTTGACATGAAATTTAACAACACTCTGATAACGCTCAAGCATTAAAAAGCCCTAATCGTAAAAATGAACCCAAGCATTTCGATATAAGGATAAAAAAAATTGATTTTTTACCGATCAGAGAAAGAACCAGGAAAATGGTTACTAAAACGGTGTAAAATGGTCACATTTGTAAATAATTTACATTTTTTCCAATCCAAAATATTCCAAAACCGACTTCATTCGAACTTTTCAGAGAAATTTTTAATCATATTTTGCACATTTTCTAGAGGCTGGAGAAACATTTAAGTTATCACAAGATATAAAGATTGAAACTTAAAAAAATCTTTGGTGCAATGTAAAAGCTTTCGCCTTAATACGTCTTAAAGTCAAATTCTTGTGAGTATGAAATGGACCAATGTTTGCTTTTGCTTTTTCTAAAAGAAAAAAAGACAAAACGCTGAGTTTCATAAGATAAGGCTCACAGCTTAAGTATTCAGATTAACAATGAATATCCAAATGGATAAGGATGATTAAGGGTAAAGATAATTAAGAGTAAGGATGATTCCCGACTTTCGAGTCGGCGCCTGCTCTGCCGATTGAGCTCCTTGGTGGTTTCAATGAAGTCTATTTGAATATCTTGTAACAGCAATGCGGTTCATATCCGCGGTAGCTCAGTTGGTAAGAGCGGTGCCAGCGATAGGCATGGTCCCTGGTTCGAATCCAGGTCGCGGAATTTTTCCTTCTCTTTTCGATTTGTTGTTGTGATATGCTTGAAGAAGTTTCTTCAGCTTATTTATTATCTTCTGTTTGAACGAGGCGCTTTCAAAAGCACCTCAAAACCAGCAGCATAAAATTCTTTGGTCTGTTGTCTGAAACAGGCGGTGACTTTTGTACAGCTTCGTCGCCGGGAAAGTGATGCACGCATTCTTCTGGGATCACTAGGGCATATTGCTTAACACATTCCGGCAGCGAGAGTAAACTGTAAATGCCGACTCTACTGTAATATCCTTATGAAACTTTGTAATGCCATTCGACGGAAGCGTCATAACTCCTCATCAGAGGCGTTTTGTTATTGCATGATAATGCGCGTTCTCATATTGCAAACAAGACAACTGAGATGCTGCGAAAGTCCAACTGGGAAGTTTTCGAGCATCCTCCGTATAGCCCTTACCGACCTCCATTTGTTCGGCTTCAAGCTGTACAGGGAGAAGTTACCGCCTGGTTCGGATAGCGGCCCAAAGAATTTTATGTTGCTCGTTTTGAGGGGGCTTGTGAAACGATGGGACAAGTGCCTTATTGTACAGGGAGATTATGCGGAGAAATAAAAGTAGTTTTCAAGCCAGTACTCTTATTTATCTCATTTCTATATCCATTTGTAACTTGCTGACTTCCCCTCGTGTTATAAATAATATTATTATAACATTAAAAAAAATTTAGTATTATAATGATAGTTATCATTATGTTGATTCGTGATGATAGTTTTTTTAAATCTATACAGGTGACGAAAAACAAATGGTGGATAATGATACACATAATAGATCATGGTATAGTGATATATTTTGTCCCTATGAACATGTAGTCGGAACTCCCCCATTTTAGAGATATGGGGGAGAGAAAACTGGGTTGCTTCCCAGTTTATAATATTATTATTATTATTATTTTCAATGTTATAATAATATTATTTATAATACGAGGGGAAGTCAGTAAGTTCTTCTTCTTCTTCTTCTTTTCACAGCCCTCGTCTCCAGAGGATAGGAGACTAGCTGATGTAGTTCAGGCAAATCCTAGGTTAAGATTGTATGCAAAATTCACCTAACTATTAATGAGGGGCTTTTGCAGTCTTTCCAGAAGTTCTGTTACACTTAAAAAATTGAATAAGAGTCTGATCACAACACGTTTCGATTTTTGGCTCATAGGCGTGGCCAAGAGAATACATTGTAGAGGGAAGTTAATTCCTCTTCGTTGGAGTTCTTGAATGAAGGGGGCCCTCTGGCGGCGAAAAAGGGGGCAACGGAGCAAAACATGCTCAACAGATTCCTGCACACCACACTTGCAGAGGTCTGAGGTCACTATTTTCAATTTATGCAGGAAAAGATTTAAAGGCACATGGCCAGTCCTGAGCCTGAATAGAACCGATTTCTCCTGATAGGAGAGCCACCTAGGGGAGGAATGGTTAAAAGACCCTATCTTTGGAAATAAATTTTTGTAGTGACGAGCCTTGGTTTCTACAGACCAAAGATCGTTCCAAAGCTTTATAGTGCTCCTCCGAACACAATTCTTAAAGGTTGAGGTGTCTGCTTAAGACAATTTAGCCGGCTTTTCCCCTGCTCTAGCCCAGTGAGCGAGCTTATCGGCAAGCTCGTTACCATTAATTCCACGATGGCCAGGGACCCAGAGAAATTTTATGTGGTATTTCTTAGAAATAAGTAGCTGTAATAGATTTAACACTTGGCCAGTGAGGTTTTTGAAGTGCCAGCGGTGCTTGTTAAGGCTTATTTGGATAGAAAGGAGCGCACTTTTGGAGTCCGTAAGAATAAGGTAGAAATCCGGGGGGAGGGTTGCTATTAATAGCAATGAACGATGAATTGCCGTTAGTTCAAGCTGATAACAGCTGGTAGCAGGCTTAATTTTTTGCAAAATTAAGTGTTTATTCTTTAGATAGACACCAATACCACCAACGAGATACGAGGGGGACAGGGAAGCGTCCGTATACAATTTAGTGAATGCAGAAAATTTCTCTCTTAGAAACTCATTGAACAGACTGTTGCATATGGATGGCGTGGGGGCTTCAACTACCCAATTCGGAGTTTCAGAGATGAGGTCGAACGGGGCACATTCCCAGATGTTCTTTAACACCGTCGTTCCACAGCCGCATCTGAGTTTGTCTAAAATTTGGGACATAAGCAGACGGAGTCTATTTCGTTTTAAAACTAAAAGACAGTTTTCATCCAATGAGAGACTCTCAGAATGGTTAATGGCCACCTGACAAATTGAAAAGATCTAGGTGGCTGCCTTTGTTTCCCACCTAAGAGTAGGAGGGGGCAAATTAGACTCAATATACAAAGCCACACAGGGCGAGGACGGGGGGGGGGGGGGGGCGCAAACAGCTTGGAAGTATTTTCCTTTCTTCTTTAAGAAGCGACTCTACTGTGTTCTTAGAGGCGAGAAGGAAGATGATCGCTGACGAGTCAGTTGACTTCACTCCACGGAGGGCCCCATTTTATGGCTTTTTGCAAGATTTTTTTGGTTTCCGCCACATGTGTTCTCCAATTAAGTTTATCATCAATGGTAAAGCCCAAGAATTTGTGGCAATGCATACACGGGAGTCTTTCGCCTTGTAAGAATATTGTTAGGAGGGGGGAAGGCCTGGTTTTGGCAATGCACATGACGACAGACTTGTCCGGCGAGAAACTGAGATGGTTCTCAGCCCCCCAGCATGCAAGAGCGTCGCAGGTGTCTTGCAACGTTGCACGGATGTCGGGGATAAACTTGCTGGCATACCAAAATGCCATGTCGTCAGCGAAGACGTTTTTCCCAATTTTTGAGGGGATGTTAAGAAAGGCATCATACGTGTAGACATTGAAAAGCGTCAGTAAGTTAGAAATGGAACAAATAAGAGTATTGACTTGAAAACTACTTTTATTTCTCTGCATAATCTCCCTGTACAATGAGGCACTTGTCCCATCGTTTCACAAGCCTCCTCAAAACCATCAACATAAAATTCTTTGGGCTGCTGTCTGAACCAGGCGGTAACTTCTCCTTGTACAGCTTGAAGCCGAACAAATGGAGGTCGGTAAGGGCTATACGGAGGATGCTCGAAAACTTCCCAGTTGGACTTTCGCAGCATCTCAGTTGTCTTGTTTGCAATATGAGAACGCGCATTATCATGCAATAACAACACGCCTCTGATGAGGAGTTATGACGCTTCCGTCGAATGGCATTACAAAGTTTCATAAGGATGTTACAGTAGAGCCGACATTTACAGTTTACTCTCGCTGCCGGAATGTGGTAAGCAATATGCCCTAGTGGGGTCATACGACGGATAGCGTAGAGGCGTGCTAAGATGGGGTTTTCCGAAATTCGGCCACCCTGCCTCCCCAATAAACGCAGATCTTCGAAATTTTGCAGGAAGGCTTCTAGATACTGTGCCAAAGAACTAGTTTCCGCGATTTTGATATTCGAATTTTATGGGTGGGAAAACGGGGGAAAAAATCGATTTTCAGAGGTGGTTCACAAAATTTTCTGATATTTTGATGCAACTGCGCGGGGAATTATCCTTGAAAAAGTGCAAAATCTAAGAAGTGAGATAACATGGTCACTAATCGTTTCTGTTCATAATGATAGAGAGACAAAGGATACTTAAAAATCGTTTTCAGAACCATCACAAGCATCCATAGCCTTGTTCCAAGTACGCAACTCAGAGGGAAGCTTCTCGGAGATATTTCCAAAAAATCAATTTCTGTTTTTTGTCGATTTTCGTTTTGTGAGGGGGGGCCAGGAGGGAACAAAGATTGGTCCCCCCGCTTTGTGTTTTTGCCGCCTAACTCCAATGCGGAAATGCAGAGAGCTTCAAAATTGCGCACGAGGATGTAAAAGACGTATATAAAAATGGAGCATTCGTTGGTTTTAAAAAATCTATATTTAGGGGGGTGGGCAGAAATCCCAAAAAATCCCAAAATAGTCCTAATTTTGAAGTACGAGTTCGGTCAACCCCACTCTGTAGTAAATTCACGTACGACCTAGATATTTGAACCAAGAGTAATTCACATAATTTGCAAAAAACGAATTTCTGCTTTCTTCATATTTTACACTTTTGCCCAACTACGGCCCTCCGTACAAAATATGCGAGTTCTCGCAGTTTTTCCAGTATTTTGCGAGTAAAAATAGGTCTAGATTAATGAAATTTGGTCCGGTGATGGCAATTAATAAGATCAACTGTCTATTTAGTTTATTTTTTTGATTATCTGGATCAAAGTTTTTGTATGTTTTTTTTCATAAATTAACATACAAACTCGCATGTTGAAAGCTTAGTTTTTACATTGGTTATAAAATATGGATTTTGCTCTTTGATTTAAAATTTATTTCAAGTATCTATTTTTCGATTTGTTATGAACTAGCTGATATACCCGGCGTTTCTCGACTCTTTTTTGAAGAAATTTTGCAATTTCTGACTGTGGTTATACAGATAAAATGAACATTATTCTCCACCTTTTTTCTTCGGCACTGCGTCAAACCCACTGAGCTATACACATCATTCCAACACGAGCGAAGTCGAGTAGAACTGCTAAAGGGCCGTAGTTGGAGAGGCCATCCATTAGGAGCATTTTAAAAGAATTCTTTTCGATTCTTCATTATAAATTTTGACTATATTAATTCAAAGTTTTTTCATGTGTAATTTTTTCTGTATATTCACATTCAATATTTCATCTAAAAAGAGCCCGAGGAAGGCCGGTTATATTATCTAGTATTGATAAAAAAAAAAAAAAAAATTGAACCTCCAGATTTATTACTGATATTATGCATGCCAGTAAGTTGAACAACAAATCGTATATATTCATCCAACTAGGTGATCATAAGTATGTATATACTTTTAGGACAGACGAAAGCATGCATTACAGGCGCCAAATTGTTCTCTTTTTCATTTGTTTGGGGCACAAATTGTATCCTAGCTTTATCTTTGTTTAAAATGATGCTCACCGTCGCTTCGCTGTAAACCTTTTTGAGTATGTTTATGTAGGTTCTGTCTATTCCACTTATCTCTAGAGCTTTCATCACAGCTGAAATGGATAACGATTAAAGCCCTTTTCGTAATTGACGAAGGCAAAACAAAGTGGTGATTCATATCCATTACAGCGCTCAATAAGCTCTCGTAGGACTTGCATATGGTCAGCCGTGCTAAATCCACTTCTGAATCCTGCCTGGTCTTTCCGTTGGGTTTGGTCTAGGGCTGTTTGTAGTCTGTCAATTCTTACGTGAAAATCTTTTATATGGCAGGCAGGAGACTAACAGGTTATAGTTTTGTAAACTTTCTCTCTCCCCTTTGAAAAGTACCACTACTTGCAACATTATTCCAATCCAACGGCTCCCGTTTCTTTTATAAGATCATTGGGGAGCCCATCTTTTCCCAGGACATTTTCCTTTCATCATCTGTATAGGTGTAGCATCTCTTCTTCCAGAACAGGTAGTATTTCACTCTATGTCTTCTTTACTTTGATAGAGTTCTCTGTAGAATTATTCGATAGAATGAAGAATCGATAGATTGTTTCTAGTGATGGTTCCATCTTTGCGCTTATGAGTAGCTATGCCTTTTCTTCCGCAGCACAGCTGTCGCTTAGCGGATTTGAGGCTTTGTTTGTTTTCGATAGTTTTCTTGACAAATCCGAATTAAATTTCTTTATATCTTGCTCGTTCCTAAAGAAAGATCTACATTATTGTCTGATAATAATTATTACTAAATTTATATTAGAAAACAATGTTTTGGGTTTCGGCTGTTGGGGGACATTTTTCTAGCCACCCCGGTAGGTCTGATTCATTCTGGCTGGGATCGTTGAAGCTTTTGTTACAATAATGTTAGATTTTGTGTACTGGAACTTAATATCTTAATTAGAAATGAAATAATTTGTAGCATAGTATTAATAAAATAATTTTAAAATTTCTATTTGAATTTTAACGTGAACAACAATTTTAATCGATTGCTACAATTTAAAACAAAAGTACTGTAAGAATTAGTCAGTTTTCATGAATCACCTGGAATGCAATTTTAAATTGAAATTCAAGAACCTATTCATTAAGTGCTCTCTCTCCATTTACATTCCTCTCAACAGCAACAGACTCGCATTGTTGCCTTCAAGTGTTACGCAAGAATAAAAGTGTCCCGTTACTTTTGAAAAGGTGTAAATTGATTGAAACCCTTGAACGCTGATTGTGATGACAGCGAAATTTCACATCAAAATTTGCTCTTTTGTCAGTATTCACGACTAATGTTTGCTCATTGTGCAACTTTTTTTTTCTTTAAAATTAATAATTTACCTTCAAAAATTTCTTTAGGCATTGAAACAATAAATTTTCGTTTAAAAAAAAAGTCTGATATGGCGATAAGTATGCACAAGACTATTGTTAAATCATTTATTAATATATTGCTAATTTTATCTTTCAAATTTAAAAAAATGATGAAATTTAATCATTCCAAATCGATGAAATTATTATGCATTTTTTTTATTTGGAGACAAACGGCTAGATATATTTGATCGCAAATCAGAGGCAGTTATATTCAAAAAATAAGAAAAAAACGCACTATGCCTATTAAAAACATTTTCCATCTGAGAGTTCATCGTCTTAAGGAGTTAGCCCGCTGTGAAACTGTTAATCCATAATAGTGAAATTTGTCTATAACGGGAGCTCAAGGGATCTAAAAAGAGTTTTCCATTATAGATAAGTTTCCATTATATCAAGGTTCACGGGAAGGACAGGTTTCCTCTATATCCACGTTCCATTATAGACAAATTTCACTGTTTATATAAATCGATTCCTTCTGAAGAGTCCTATTTGACTTCATTCTTAATTAAGATTAGTTCATTTTTTAAAATTAAAATACATAAAAATATTATCTTTCTTGGGGAATCTTATGTTAGAGTGAGGAATTTAATTACTCATGATCCATCATTGGTATTTTTAAGTGAGATATTTTTTTAAGTGCCTTTTTATTCAAAAACTAGCCTTAATACCCGGCATTGCTCGGGTTTTAATAAAAAAAAAAGAAGCTGTAAACCTAACAGTGAAAGCTAATAAAACTGAAAAAACTTGTCAAGAATAGTTTTAATTAAAATAGTTTATTCTGTTGAACAAAGCAAAAAACAAGTTAAACACAAACCCATACAAAACATGGAATTACTTGACGTGCAAAGCTTCCAATAAACAATGTTCTTACTAAAGCCTTTCTGGCTAGAGTAGACGTAAAGATTATGTGGACTGCCAACACGTGAGCAGGCAACATGCAGCTGACCATGAAAAAAGCAAGGAGGCTTTAGATCAAGTCCAACAACCTTAAGATATTGTCCCTGAGACTTGTTGATTGACATAGCGAAACTGAACTTAAGAGGAAATTACAATCTCTTGAACTGAATGGCAATCTGTGCCTAGTGGAATCAGTGGGACTCTTGGAATGAACACAATTTCATTTTTGTATTTCCCTGTGATGATCATAGCCTCGATAACATGAGGCTTCATGCTTTTTATGACTAACCTTGTTCCATTGCACAACCGTGGAGGGTCCAAGTTTCTCAGCAGCATGACTGGAGCTCCTTCATTGAGGATAATGTTGAGCAGTGGCATTCCAAGTGGCTGGACAAAGTTTAGAGACTCAGTTGGAAACTCAACAGTTTCATCCTGATTGACAACAATGTCAACAGATCGCAAAGAACTTGCTATTCCAGGCAATATTTTTAGAAGATTCAGACTGAATTTGTCGACTTCATCATTTTGTGGAGCCAAAACCGCACGTCACACAACCAGGTGGAGCGTAGTTGTTGTTTATGTTAAGGCTGGTTCACATTCAGCAACTTCGCGGAGTGAAACGTTTTCCCGAATCCAGGTGTTTGCTAAGCGTCACAAAGACACGCGTGTTAAAATGCGGAGTAAGCCGTGTTTGTTGCAAAACCTTGGTCATGGCTGAATTCCTTGAAATGTTGCATATTGAAAATCTGTTTTGAGGAAGCACTCCGTTAGCTCCGTGCTGTATTGAGCAAATGGTAAGCACTCCTTCAGATCCAAACATTTCCTAAAAATATATTTTGACTATATTCTGTGGGAATGTGTATATTTTGGAAACTGAGATGCTGATGATGCGATGATTGAACGTTCGTTTCCAAGAATTAATAATAATGAGCATAGAATGATGATGCAGTGACAGCACATAAATAAGGCAGCGTCTATTGAAGACGCAAAGGAGTCACGCGTGTCTCCCTTGAGTTCCCTATCAAACGTCCAGACGACTGGCAAAGTTTTATGTGTGTGGAAAGGAAAGAGATAGAACGAGTATTGACCAGAGAAAATCTGCAACTAAAACAGAAAAAAGCTATACGAGCATTTGAAACATATGAACAACGGGAGTTTCGAATAAAGCAAGAGGGTATAAGAGCTTCTACGTCAATGGCAAGAAAAACTCGAGTCTAAAGTATCTGGTGATTCTCTGCGGTGGTGAGGCAAGTCAAGAATAGTTTAGATAAAGTCCCGTTATATCACCTAGAATTCCTGTTTTTCGCATTTTTCGTAGTATGGATAGTCCCTTTGCTCTGTGTTGTATTGATTGAGTTATTATTTAACGAATTGGGAGTTATAATTTATTTTTTTGAGAATGTTTTGTTTACCTACATGTGTAATTATCCCGGGCAACGCCGGGTACCTCTGCTAGTCTTAAAATAAAATTGGTAGAGACCTTACAACAAAATAAAGGGAGAACAGAGTTTCCGACTAGTTTCGCCATTTATTCCCGGCTTTATCAATGATCCTTGATTCCTTGATAAAGCTGGGAATAAATGGCGAAACTAATCGGAAACTCTGTTCTCCCTTTATTGTGTTGTAAGGTCTCTACCAATTTTATTGATAGTAACAGCACTAAGGACTCTTCACTCAAGAATCTTAAAAGCTGAATGTGCAGTCCTGCGTCCAGTAAGAAATGTTACTGCAACGGCAGAAGATACCACAGAAAGAGATATGCAGTGCTGCCTGGTCTTTGCGAGAAGAAGGTTGATCAAGAAAGTTTTTCTTGTGCCTCCAGGCGCATCAAGAAAGAAAAGTTTACCAGTCTGTCTTCTGACAGCATCAATTATCCTGTTGCAAGCAACTTTTTGGTCATAGAGTAACTTTGGCTCATTTTTAGCAACAAAATCTCCAATTCAGCTATTTATCTTCTTCTATCTTCTTTCTTCTATCTATCTATCTCTCTATCTATCTATCTATCTATCTATCTATCGTCTTCTATTGCCCCATCCCCTTAAAAAAGAGAGCGAAAATGTAGAAGGGAGGAGTAAAAAAACATTATATCTCCACCATGACTTTGACCTCAGCTCAATTTGACCTGCCTAAAACCTTCCCAGGGTCAACCTGAATTACCATGCAAAATTCCATCAAGATTTGTCCAGCCATTTTGGAATGCATAACGAACAGACAGACAGACATACAGAGAATTTTATAAACAGGGTGTTTCTAAAGGTAGTTACCAAACTTTACACACAATTAGGGACATCATAGAGATAGATATATACCAGAGAAGGAAACTCTGTACAAAGTCAAGGGATTTGGGATCAAGTACTCGCCAGGGCGGCGCTTTGATTTGCAAAAAGAATAACAGAAGACGCTAGTGTTTAATATGATATTTCCAACGTTCAGTGGCCTTAAATAGAGCACGCGTTTCATATTAACATTTTAAATTTTAAATTTTAAAATGAAAAAAAAAAAAGCCCTGCTGCACCTTTGACTTTTTAAAATTTTATGAATTCTTATTTTAACGCGAGGCACCAAAAATTACTTTTTACTTTTTATTGCACTTTTTAAAGCAAAAATGAATACTTTTTTCAAAGTAAAAACAAAAATGGATGAAGGGGGAAGTAAAAATATAAAAATCTTGTTTTTATAATTATTTTTAGTAATATTAGAAGAACAAACGAATATTAAGTTAAAGTAGAAAATTAATTGTTATAAACTATATTAAAAATTTGTTTTAAACTTGAAATTTGAAATTTATTCATCCAATAACCAAAGGACCCAGATATGTATACACAGAAAATTTCACTTTTGGGAATTCATTATTTCCAGAAATGGAAGCATTTAACAGAATTCGAGAATTTCCCACACTTTAAAGAATCCCAAATTATCAACAAAAAGATTCCATTAAATGATGGAATTGTATACAGGTAGCACTAACCAGCACTTGTTAAAATTTTGACTGCGTAACTCGGAAACTTTTTGTTGGAATTCAATCAAATTTTAACGGTATACACAGTCTTATGTACCCTGTTATTCCTCCAAATTTCATTAATCTAGGTTTTACACAACCTGAGTTATTAACTTGTTGATCTTGGGGGTGGCATTTTTATTTCTGTTCATATCTCAGTTATCGTTCAAATTCGAACCCATGTTCATAGGACTTTTGTTGTTTACCTTGACCTCTATCATACCCCCCTTAAACTGTTTTACACACGATTTGAATCATCCTGTATAGAATCCAGAAACCGTGCCCAAGAGACAAAAAAAGATCTCATTGAATGCATCAAAAGTGTTCGGAATATTACCCAGGAACTTTGCCCTGACCTTACTCATAGCATGCCCAAAAGAATTGAGGCTTATTATGGCAAAAGCTGACTCTACAACGTGGTAAAATAATTACGTATAAAAAATATTTACAATTAGCAATATGTGAAATTAATTTTATTTTCGCTGACGCATTTTGTAACATCAATGTCTTCAAAGGCAATGATTAAATTTAATTGTTATTTTACTGATTTTTTTTTACTAATTTTTGCATTTAATTATTATTTTATTTTATTTATTGTATTTGTTTATCATTTAATTAATCTATTCTTATTTTATTTTTTATTTTAATTAAATTTTAGTTATATATTTTTATTTATTTAATTTAATATTTATACCAAATTCCATCATAAATATTTTATTTTATTTACTCATTAACATTTATAGCTTTGTCATTGAAATACCAAAAACATTGGGAAGCAGTCTTCACAACGACGCCATCTTAGTTTGACAGAAAAAGCTATCAGTTTCACCCCCCCCCCCCCTGGGGGACACCAAACCAAACAGTTTTTACCGTAGCATGGGGCAGGGGGGGTGGGAGCCTTACCATTGTCCGGCTATGGGGGGGGGGGGTGGAGAAGCGATGTATCGTGCAAATGAAAAATCACAACATAATATCAATTAGCTTATTGACACGTGAAAACAATGCTTACAAAAGCTGCTCAAAGTGTCCACCAGCCATTTCGATACATGCATTGCATCATCGCAAAATTGACCCCCGTATGTTGCCTGTTATTTCACGGACTTCTTTGCTAGCGACTGCAATGCGGGCAACCAACTCTTCAATGGTAGTGATAGATGTGCGATAGATGAGTAAAGAAGAAGTCAAGGGGAGTAAGATACGGCGACCTGGAAGGCCATGCAACAGGTCCACCTCTACACATCCGACAATTACTGAATATGTCATTAAGAAGGTCACGCACAACACGGGGGAAGTGTGCGGGCGCTCCATCATGTTGGAACCACATCCGTCTCAGAATATCCAGCGATACATCTTCCAGGAGCTCGGGCAGCACAACAAGGATAAAGTGAAAGTAATTATGTCCACTGAGGCGAGCTGGCAGAATATATGGACCAACCAGTACATCATCAACAATCCCAGCCCATTTGTTGACACTGAGCGGATGCTGATTTGCATGGGTAACCATGCCTCGTGGATTGTCTTCAGACCATAAATGTTGTGTGAATATCTCTTTATCAGGAATTTTTAATGCATGCACATCTTTTTATAATGTGTATTCATTTTCATAATTTACCTGTGTGATAACTTCTCTCCCCCATAGCAGGACAATGGTACGGTTCCGACCCCCACCCATGCTATGTCTCCGGAATTCTTTTGGTGTCTCCTGAGTGTAACGTTTGGCAACTATCTTTAGAAACAACCTGTTTATAAAAGATAGATTTAAAAGTGAGCTATCTTTGGATTGATCACTTACTTAAAGAATTGTTTTTATAAACCATCTATGGTTATTAGAGAAGACAGGGGCAAATCATTACACGGGTCCAACTTAAAAGTATCTTAAAATTTTAACACCAGCAGGCAGACAGGTACAGTCGGGTGCAAAAAGGTTTTTACCTGCTCCGTAGGGGCTGAGCTTTCTGGATGTTGATCGGTTGCAAAATCAGGTACTTGTACTGAGAGCCAAGGCAGATTAGAATGGACCTGTTCCTTCTGAATGAAAATAGGGTAGCAGGCATACGCTTGGGATGTGCTCGTTGCGTGCTCCCTCCTGACAATAATAAGCGATAGCGGCTAGCAGCAGTATCGTTAAAGTCTCTGCCTACTACCTCGAATAGCAGAGTTCGAATCCGATATGGAAAGACATTTTTTTGTTCATTATCGCGTTTTTGATTTCGTTTAAGTTTTAAAGAGTGCATGTAAAGAACACCCAATTATTAAATTATTTTCATCCAAGTGTGCAATTTGATCTGTTTATTTGAGGGTTTAAAAAACTTTTCATGTCATACTTTATTCTATCTTTCAGTTTTTAATAAAATATACTACACTAATTCATACACCGATACTTTTAGAAAAATCCTCTTTTGTTCAAATCATTTAATAATCTCTACTATTAAAATATATAATCAATGAATTAAATGCTTTTATCAGTTCTGTTCGAAGAGATCTAACAATGTAAGACCATAATTATTGTGGATTACAGGAAGAGTAAACTGTTTCTTTAAGCAAGGGAAGCTCCGTATTGCTCCCTAACCCTTTACAGGGAAGCTCCCTACTGCTGTCAATATTGAATGATAAAGAGTTACTTGCTTAGCTTCCCAGTAGTACGATTGAATAGCTTGATAAAAATTGATGGCATTCGCATAAAAACAGATCACCAAAAATTTTTTTCAAATTCTAAATAAACTCTAAGTTTAAAACAAAAAGTACCAAAAAATGTACTTTTTAACAAATGGAAATTTTTCAAAAATATTTTGGGAATTTTAATACTCTATTCGGGACTATCAGATTATAATAAGTTTTAAATTTCACGACATGTTTGTTTTTGAGGGGACCACTTCAGGAATTCTTACATCTGGGGGGGGGGGGGCCGCCATATTGATGTTACATATTTAAGAATGAATTTCAGAATCAAATGTTTTCCCCTCTTAAACGCACTTCCGTTTTCATTCTGAATATGATATTCGGTACTCCCTTGCCCCCCCCCCCTCCCCTCCCTAATTACACCTCTGATTAGGCTTCCAGTTTTGCCGCATATATTTTGAAAACGTGCCGCAAAGCGGATAAATATTCGTACAAAATCTTGCATAAAATTACCAGCCTCAGTTACTTTAATTTATGGAGTCTATTGTTATCTCCAATCAAGCACCCAATCAAATTCCGAACTTCGACCGAGATCCGATGGGGACCAAAGAATGGATTGCTCTGCATATTCTCACCGCTATGTCCACTGATTGGTCGCTTGTTTTTTCGGGTTTAACCTTCTACAAGTGTGGTAAAGTTTCTTACTCTGTAATTAAATTTAATCTTTCGCTGAATAAGGGGATATTCTCCCCGAAATATTCATAGGTAGAATAAATTAATTATTTATGAAAAAGTGTATTGTGTAGGTTGTTTTTGCAAATATATCTTAATTCTGCTTTAAGCGGTGGATAACCTAAGGCGGAAAATTTTATTTTTAAATAGAAAATAAATTATTTTTTAAAGTTTTATTTTTAAAGTCGTCTTTCCTTTTTTCGATGTGCAGAAACGTTAATTAAGAAAGTGCATACGTGAGGAAGAATGTATGAAATTTTTATGTACAGAATATTAAATTAAAAGAGCATCATATTTTATACAAATGAGATATTAAGGGAGAGATGATTTGATTTTCTTGTAGGTATATTAATAGTTTATATTTTTTTAATCTCGACGATTATATTAAAGAATGAATTAACTTGGACGAATAGTTGGGATCCGCAATGTAGTGGAAAAGATATACAGGATGTTTACGAACGCTGTGTACAAACTTTTAGCGGTGATAGAGAGACCTTATTTTGAATATATTTTTCCAATAAACTGGGGGTCGCAAATAAAATAGAGACATAAAATATTGTCAAACATGATACATACAACGCCTTCCTAAATCCTTTAGATTATTTCTTCTGGAGACATCTGAAGAATACGATATACGATAGTCCTGTGGATTCGGAAGAGAAGCTGGTAGCGCAAATTGTGGCTGCATATGACTAATGTAAGAGATTTTTGGCTGTGTCAGAAATTCAATGATAAGACGCTGTGAGGCATGCATTGCTGCTCAGAGTCAACAGTTTGAACACCGTTTGTAATTTTACAAACATGTAAAATTTGGTTATTAAAAACGCTGTGACCGGAGCTTTCTAATTTCTCCGTTTTCTGGGGTGGCTCAGTGGTTGCGTTCGAAAATTAGGTTAGGTTAGGTTAGGCCGAGGACGACGAGGATTTTTTCAGGGGGAAAATCCTGAGATCATGCACTTCCTTCGGAAGGGAAACAGAGCCGTTGGTCCCGTGTAGTCGTTTACCGGCTGCACGTTAAAGAACCCTTGCGAGGCAAAATTTGCGGCCCCTATAACGCCGTCCTGAAAGTTGAAAAGGACGTTAATACCAAATAAACCAAACCAACAAACCGTTTTCTGGAAAATACATTAACGAGAGAGACAATATTTCTTAGACATAGTTTCAGGGAGCTTGTCTGATACCATTAGAGAGTAATTCTCGTATTATTGTTTATGTATTCGTTATATTGTCTGACAAACATTTATCTGCCCTCAAGAATTTTCCCACCACTCAAGACCTTGTCTTCCCGTACAAATACACATCTTGCAAGGTAGAGCCAGCCCTGTCTGCCATTTAATCATTTAATCCTTTCGCCCAGAGAAAAGAAACTTGAATGGTTCACAATACTGTGAATACGATCATAGGAAATACTGCAGTCTATTAACCACCATTATATGATCGTTTGAAGTCTTCATCACATATCACAATCACAACAAAATTAGATTTCCATGCAAAAATATATTTGAGTTTAGGTTATCGGGCATTGAGGTGTAAGCTCCATCATCTTGGCTTTAAGAAAGACTCTCCAGCATCAATAGCCAATTGTATTTTGTTGGGTCTATTTCAAAATCATCTATAACTAAATCGATGATGCCAGTTATCGATATTTGGAAATTCATTTCCAAAATGATGTCTTCTATAAACTTAAATAAAAGAATGGTCCATACTGTGATTCTTTATATTATCTTAACCAGATTTTAGAATTTTATGGTTGCATATTAGCGTATTTTACTTTAATGCAACAGTTAAAGCCCGTTTTAAAGAAAACTGAAATGAAATTGTTAATCTCTACTATTGCAGCGCTCTTTTTGAATCCTTTCTACTCAAGTTTCATTTATTTTTTTTGTTTTCGATATTTTCCCTTGGGCTTATAAATGATATCAAAATAGCGTCTTGTTTAGCGTCCGTTCTCTGTTTGCATTTATTCTTGCTGACGCTTCATGTCGCAATCGCATAAACGTACTCAACCTTCGTAATAGGCATTGCAAACACTGACGCCAAAGATTGCTCCACGAGGAAAAGAACCATGCAGCTGCAGGTAAACTGAATGTTAAAAATAAAATTTCAGAAAAAATGACCACGCATCTAACCAAAAAACCCCTATATGAAAACAGCTGAATCCAAATAGGTGGTTTGGAGGTACCACTTGCAAAAGTCAGTTCACCCAAAGTGTATATCATTAAAGATACCGACGTCAAATTTGTAGTGGATATTCTTTAATCAATGCGACACTGATTGAGCCTACAGTAAATGTTCAAAGTGGCCCCCATTCTCCCCATTATTTCCATCTAGAACTCATTTTCTGCAATTCTTTATAAATTACATAACTCATGGGAAACACACAGGAACAGAACGTACGAGCATACCACATATAACTCTTTCTTACAGAAAATGTTCAAATGCCCTCCATTAGTATGGATACATGCATCAATCCGCCGTTGCATTGATTCCTGGATGCGCTGATGTACCCCTGGAGAATTGCGTATTGTTTCGCAGCCTTCCATAATACGGGCACGAAGACTCTCTGCATCTTGTACCGGGGTTCCATACCCAAAGCGATCTCAAATACATGTGCCCTCACAATAAAAGTCTAGTAAGTTTAGGTCCGGAGATCGTAGAGGTCAAGAAATCGGTCCATCTCTACCTATCCATCTGTCGCCTATCCATGCGAAAATGAGTTTCTAACATGGAAATAAAGCGTTTCCGGACCCATGTCCATATAACATATTTTCTTCCCCCACATGTGAGGACTGTTTCCTGAAAGTTTGGCCATACCGTTTTGTTACATCCTGTTCGGTATTAGTAAATATGTATGATGATACAGGAAGATAATGACAAGTTTATTGTTCGTATGATAGATTATCTATCATTATGCAGATTATCTACCAACAATCTCTCTCTCTCTTTTTTGTTTGATAAATGTCTTTCGTTGTAATAACGTGGCGTTCTTGTTTCTAAAAAAGCAATTTGTAATTTATCATTTTCGTAATAGCAAAAAATATCTATGTAATATAGATAACCCATTAATCTTAATTTAATTATGGCGGATTTTCCTAAACTTTATTTAAATTGTTCATTCATAATGAAAATTGACAGCATCATTATGAGCAAAATGCTGTCACTGGATATTGTAAAAGACAGTAATAATAGGATTCTGTGATCATGGTTATTCATTAGACAGTATGTTACAGTTAGATCGATAGCAACTCGTTAACAAATCCTTTAATTACTACCTTGGTTGCAAGCGCAAATTAGAAGGTTTTATGAATAAATTTTAAAAGAATTATCAAACATTTTTTATTTTTAGCCGAAATATTTCTAGATTATTTATTTATTTATTTAATAAATCAACTTGTGTATTTTTATGACGGAGAGATTATACATTACTTGAAAAGTGGCTTAATCGATTATTTCAATGAATAGGCTTCATTTAGTTTCCACTTAACGTAACATCCATCAGTCCTAATAAAATGATAAAATAAATAAATAGAGAAAATCCATCAGTCTTAATGATAAAATAAATTAAGACAATGTATAGATGAAGTAATTATGAAAGATTTATTCCTTAAAAGACAAAATAATATACGAAAAGAAAAATTAATCTTATTTCTAATCTTGTTAAACTCAAACGCCGAGTATATTTTTATCCAAGAGACAAATAACAATTGTATAGAAGTTGACTGCAGATTATACATTCATATCTAGCGAAAAACTAGAATGTAACCACATAGATATTTTTAATTAATTATCGAAGATAATATTCAC
This sequence comes from Rhysida immarginata, assembly GCA_023313115.1. Taxonomy (NCBI): domain Eukaryota; kingdom Metazoa; phylum Arthropoda; class Chilopoda; order Scolopendromorpha; family Scolopendridae; genus Rhysida; species Rhysida immarginata. The sequence goes on along the minus strand of JAHWFO010009248.1, from coordinate 1,836,257 downwards.
TGTTAAGGTAGAGCCAGTAATTACGAAGCAGCTTGACTCATCCCGGAGTAATTAACTTGGATTCAATAGCTAACAAGTGGTCGAGTCGTGTTTCTGGTGACATTCCATCAACCACGAGGATGGCCCGCGCCTCCAATATCGATTGTCATCAGCTCAACTTTTCCAGCATTCGCCCGCTTTTATTAAATTTTGAAATATGACGAAATATTACCTTCAACGATATTAAACTATTAATTAACCAACAATAGATTTATATGAAAATTTTGCTCTAAATATTTAGGGCGAACCATGACGTTATCGGAGTACGCTTCGTTCAGTGTTCAGGTGAGAAAAGTGTGTCCTCTTTTTTTCTCTCTCTTTATTTTTATTTTTTGCTACGTTGCATATTAATTAAGGAAAGGAGGAGAAGGAGGAAGAGGTTCTTCATGCTTTTGGAATTTTTTTTACAAATGATTAATGGTTTGACAAGCGAATGAATACTATCAATTAAATTCTTTCTGCTTCATGAACATGCACTGATGCTTATCTTCTTCTGTACAAAAAAAAAAAAAAAAATGTTGAGATCGTTGTCTCCACCGATGTCGTCTATTGATGATTGCCAACGACACTGTTACATTAAATGCTTCTTTTTTCGCCTGAATAAATGTAATTTAAAGTTGAAAGGGTTGTTATCTCTGTTCATTAATTTTGAGCTTTACGGCGCAAAAAATTTAAACAAACAGTATCAAATGAAAAAGATTAAAATAAACTCAGATATAAGAACAACATAGACATTTCAACTAAATTGACTGTTACTGTTAGTAACCATGCAAATGATATGTGCCGTCGCAGCTAACAACCAGTTAGGTATCGCTTACATCTCTTTGACTAGGAATAACGGAATGCAAATGAAAGACTTCACTGTCATTATAATCCTAGTCATTTCTGAGGAAAAAAAAATTGCATTACGGGAGGGTAAAATCATTTTAACAGCTCTAAAATAAACAGATGAATGAAAACTCTTGAGTGTATATCTGCTCGTCTTTTATCCCTAAAGAGCGTTGTGAAACTTCACACTGCCTATGCAACACTTTATCGGCAAGCAGATCGATTGAGTTGATTTCCCTATTCTCCTTAGTTTTTGTTTAAAATCTTTATAGGAAATGAGGAGATTAGAATTTGATCGATCTCGCGTGTCTTCTCTCTCATTAGCGACACCGGAGGGGATCCCTGTTAATCTTGGAGAGCAAGGAAAAAAAACTTCCATTGATTTTTTTCGATGGAATTGGCCTAAGACCTTTCTACGTATTGCGAAAACAAAGCGGACGATTTCACCCACATTTGTTTGCGTTCATTTCTAGAGGGATGGAACGAATGAACAAAACCCCCATATTTGAAGAAAAAGGAAAGGCGAAAGAAAGAAGTAGAAATCACATTCAAAATCGATTTTACTTGAGTAACTTAACAGACTTGCACTTGAGTTTCATCCGATTGAATTTGAATCTTTCAGTTTATTTTTCGTTGAACGACTACTGACATTTTTGGCATTATTGAAAATGAGTTTTTTAAACCTTTGAATGTCTCTAAATTTCATTATAATTCTGTTTTTCTCATTTATTTCATTTTACCTCAGTAATATACAGGGTTATTCATAAGTCCGTGAAATATTTTAGAAATTCACTACATAAAAATTGACGGATAGTGGCATTTTTTACGCCGATAGAACGAGAATCTCTCCAACTTTTTAAGGCTCATTATTACCATAATGAAATTCTGAGATGATGCCTCAATGAAAATTTGTCATGATGTTATATAGGACATCAAGAAGACGAGCGTTAATGCGGTGGCCACCCTGATCACCGGACTTAAACCCATGTGATTTTTTTTTTCTTGTGGGGATTCGTGAAGGATACTGTCTTTGTGTTCCATTTCTTGCTGATATCCAGGAACTTGAAAACCATACATAGCGATTATGACACTATTCGAACCGTGGATGTAAATGGATTATTGAACAGATGTCTATCAGCAAGGGTCGACACATTCAGTATTTATGGAGGAAAAAATGGAGAGATTACCTCTATTTCAGTGTAATGAAATGGAATTTCTGTGTGTAGTTTTATTTCGTAGCTTTCTAAAATGTTCCTTGGACCTATGAATAACCCTAAATTAATTAATAAATGTAGCTGTTAAAATAAATGTAGCTGTTGTGATATTAGGACTGGCATATTCCGTGATGACTCTTTGTGAAAGTTTCATAATCTTAAGAAAATGAAAATTTCATTTAATGATCTCTGATAATTTTTTTTTTTTTTTTTACTTTTAAACAATTTCGGGTAGTTTGTGTTCAACAAAATTCGTTTCTACCTTAATGAAGATATGTTGGTCGCTTGCTTGTAGACTGCAAATTGATAATATTTTTGGAAATACACTAGGCTCTTCCAAAAGATGTTATGAAATTGAGGGGGAGAATTGAGCTAGCGACAATCACGGAGAACATTTTGGAGTCTGGCAAGAGTAAGATTATCGTGTAGACATTTCCCGCGTTACACTAGGCTCTCATATAAAAGTTTTTCTAAGGTTTCTAGCGTAAAGAAGAAAAAAGCTGAATGTGCTCTGTATAAAATTTCGTATTGCTGGTCGTGATACGTTTCAAAGCTTTTCTATAAAAACATTTGAAAGTGTTACACCCTATATATTATCAACAAGTTAATAACTCGGGTTCTGTAAAGCCTAGATTAATGAAATTTGGGAGAATAACAGGGTGCATAACACTGTGTAAGATGTTAAAATTTGATCGAATTCCAACGAGAAGTTTCCGAGTTACGCAGTCAAAATTGTAACAAGTGGTTAGTACTCACAAGTGAACACATGTTATGATTTTGAATGAGTAACTCGGAAACTTCTTGTTGGAATTCGATCAAATTTTAACTGTATACAGTCTTATGTACCCTGTTATTCCTCCAAATTTCATTAATCTAGGCTTTATTAACTTGTTGATCTTGGTGGCGGCATTTTTATTTCTGTTCATATCTCAGTTATCGTTCAAATTCGGACCCGTGTTCATAGGACTTTTTGTATTTACCTTGTCCTCTATAATACCCCCTTAAATTGTTTTACACACGATTTGAATCACCCTGTATGTTTTAATTGATTCTTGTATACATATTCCATTTTGGAATGCTAAATCATATAATAATAATAATAATAATAATAATAATAATAATAATAATAATGTGACAACAAGTGGGTTAACCCCACCATCATAGAACACCAAGTTGCCCCCCAACAGGCGAATAGCCCAAACTGGGGTTAATGAATAAATAATAAAAGAAAGAAACATAAAAAAACAAAGAGAAGGGGAAAAAATATTTATTTATTTTAAATAAGTAAAGGGACGCAAGCATCCTTGGATTTTACGAGGTCGATACTATTAAAATGCGCCAAGTAGTTATTGATCACTTTCATAATTGGATTTAAGGTAGATATCTTGGTTCTCCATTTTATATTAGAATTAATAACAAAGCCCCTGCGTGTCTTATAATAACTGGCGAAATTAAACTCGTCAATTATAGAAGAGACGCATAACCTGCCGTGAAAAGCGTTTATTATAGTATTTAAAAAATAACGATTAATGATAGCTTGAATGTTAAATAGATTATATCGAGTAAGACATGAGCGATGAGATGGGTAAGAATTGATTAAAAAGTCTCTAAAACTAAAAAATTTGCGCTGAATACTGGAAACTGCCTGCATGTTGCCGCCGTACCAGATCCAAGCGCAGTAAATAAGTTTAGGGATAACGAAGGTTTTGTACAATAGGAGTACAGTCTTCAGATCAGAAAAAAAATGTAATGTTCTCTTTAACAGACCAACCCTTCGAGCTATGTCTAACTGGACTTGATCGATGTGGTTAATAAAAGAACAGTTATCAGCAAAGATAACACCAAGATCCTTAAGACCGTTGGACCTTACCAAGAGCTCTGGGCTGATATAGTAATCATGGTAAAAAGGGGCTGTTTTTCGGTGAAAAGATACTACGAAGGATTTCTGGACATTAAGATCGATCCCGTTCTTTTCGGACCATCGCGAGACTAAAGAAAGAGCGTCCTGTAAGTCCTTGCATGAGTCCCAGTCTTCGATAACGTGATACAGTTTGATGTCATCAGCATATAACAGTATATGCTGTTAGAATAATTATTTTTTTTTATTCAAAGAACTAAAAACAATTACATTATAATCAATTATCCCGAAGCCTCATATATGGCTTGTATGGGACAAAATGATACATTACAACAAATACATGTAACTATAAAACTGAAAATTTCACTATACTATACTACAGACATCAATGATAACATTACTTGTTCAGCAAACAAATACTCTGCCAATATAATTAATAAAATTCTTTCCATCTATTATATGCTGCTTTTATAAATTTAAAAGAGCTCAACGTTTGAATTCATTTCGGCACCGTATTAAAAAATGTTGGGATATAATAGTTTCTTAGCTTTTTACCATAATTATTCATAATTCGTGGAACATTAAAGGTTTGCATATTGCGCAAATTACGTGTGTTTATATTTTTATACAGCCAACTACTCTAAAAAAAAATTTGCACAAAGATGATCTACTCATACAGATCTTGAAATTTTAAGATTTTTAGCTTTTTGAATTTCTTATTAGTGTCTAATCTGTCATATATTGAATTCGTGCCAATTAAATTTATTATTCTTATTTGTAATTTTTCAACTTCCCTTGTAGCCGATGAGAATCTATAAATTGAAATACCATATCGCATCCTGGATTCAAAGTATGCTACGTATAGTAATTTTCTGATTTTTACATAGTACATCATTTTACATAGTACATCATATTACATAGTACATCATAATATAATAATAATAATAATAATAATAATAATAATAATAATAATAATAATAATAATATACTGTATAGGGTGAACATAAAATCCGGTAACACTTTCAAATGTTTTTATAGAAAAGCTTTGAAACGTATCACGACCAGCAATACGAAATTTTATACAGAGCACATTCAGCCTTTTTCTTCTTTACACTAGAAACCTTAGAAAAACTTTTATATGAGAGCCTAGTGTAAGGCGAGAAATGTCTACACGATAATCTTATTCTTGCCAGACTCCAAAATGTTCTCCGTGATTGTCGCTAGCTCAATTCTCCCCCTCAATTTCATAACATCTTTTGGAAGAGCCTAGTGTATTTCCAAACATATTATCAATTTGCAGTCTACAAGGAAGCGACCAACATATCTTTATTAAGGTAGAAACGAATTTTGTTGAACACAAACTTTATTAACCTAACCTAACCAATCGTCCGAAGAAAAAGTCTTAATTAAAAAAATTGTCATCGACAAATAAATATATCGTAGAATTTAGAGGTAGATGATATATTGGTGCAGTAGCTGCAGCAAAATACAGTAGCGGTAGGGGAGCCCTTTAACAGTCCTCCAGTAGAAGGGAATTCCGTGTCATTTCGATTCGCGCCTATATAATTAGTTCTTTGATTAAAGTAACCATAAACTAGTTTCAGGGTTTCATAAATAATCGGAAGACATATTTAAAACCCGTAAAATATGACGAACCGAATCGTGTTGCTCCGTGCCTTCTGCTGATGATGATAGCGTCGCTATCGAAAAACGTTTACAGGTCATGTATTTATTTTTTCCTTTTGTATTTTCTTTTGTTTTATAAAACTGTTGTGGTTAAAGAGTTATTTTGTCGTTATTTCATTCAGGGTTTCATAGTCAACATCCAATATTTGCAGCTCCTGAAGGAACTTTGCTCTCTGAATGAGTGTTAAATGCCTTAGCGATGTCGGTATTGACAAGGTAACAATAAAGGACTTTATCAATGGCATTAATAATGGACATTCAATATGGCAAGAGGTAAAAAACAAATCGGGGTTTTAGGTCGTCCACCTATCTGATTGGTCGGGATAACAGTCCAAAGGTGCCTAGTCAAATTTGCAAATAACAATTTTTCAGTAATCTTTGATATAAAGGAAATAAGCAGAATGTTCCTTAAGTAGTGATATCATGTATGGAACCCTTCTGGCACAATTAAGGTTCTTTTGAAATCGGAAGGAAAGCACTTTGTGCCCAAAATATTCTGAAGCAAGAAATTGCCATATCTGCCCTACTTCTTCAGTACAATAATGAATAATTACCGTCACGGCTGGATCTTTTGTTATTAAATCCTCTTATGGTGGATATATCGAACACAGAATCATTCTTAACATTTATTCTTAATTAAGTGATCATCCTGATATTCTCATTTTATGCTTGAATTTGAGCTCAAATTTTCTCTTCACGTAAACCAACATTCCTAATTTCCATAGCAAAATAAACTGGCCGATTATTTTTATGAAACGTCTGCTTTGTCTTCCGTTGATCATGAAAATATATTTCAGAGTATCTTGAATGTTAATGTTAAAAATATAGTGTCCTCATAAAAAGGTTGTTAAATGCGAGTCGTTTTCTTTAAAAGTACAATTAACAATTAAACCGATGCAAGAGAGGAATAGACCTAAAAGCGTATTGCTGTTCTGCATGAAATCCTTTCCCATGGAGCATCCGGCTAACCGGATTGTTTCGACTTTCTATTAGTCCATTTTTCCGTTTTATTAGTAATTGCGGGGCTCGTTGACTTGAATTAATAAAACGAACAATATGTTATTTGACCTTTCGATAGCTATTATATGTTGCAATTATGGGTTCTCTGTTCAATGTCCAATTGCTCGTTAACTTCGTTTCCTACTTTTCATTGGCTAAAGATGGATTCCATACTACTGTCTGTCATCAACTCGAAACAGCGTGAAATAGGAAACATGTTATAATTGGAATTAATTTTATATTTTCTTCTTACTTAATTCTGAACTATACTTTCATATTGCCTTGTAATGCAGCTCTTAGACTGAGTAACTGTATTTTTTTTTTGAAATTAATGTTTTTACGAGGAAGTTGGAGATTAACCATATTACCCTTTAACTTTACATCAAAGCGGAAAAGTAAAGTTAATGCTGAAGTTCTACAGGCCGTGTTTATCTGTTTATCTGTATAAACTCAAAGACCAAAGGTGAAAGGCTGTATGCAAAATGGAAACTGCTCTCGCCTACACATGACGACATGGATTAATCCAAAACAGTATCCACTTTTATTTTTTGATTTGACAGAGGATAGTCTCTATCCGAAACGTCAGCCTTTTCAGGATCTTATCACTCTTATCCAATTTTGTTTTACAAATTAAGAGAAAATCAACCTAACCGTTTCCATACGAAGAAGACGACAGTCTTGCTGTAGAAATTTACCTATAGAATTTTATATTCTCCGTGTAATAAAGAAAACTAGTGTGGAAGTGGTTTTACTTTCTCTTAATCAGCTCTCTGGCATCAAATTTATATAACTAACTTAGGAGTAACCAATACGATTACTAATGATATATCTCTTTCCTTTTTCATTAAGTATACGCCTGAACGTGCTAAAGTTATGGATTCCTTTTTTGAGGAAATTACTATTTAATTAATGCTATATTTTTTAATAAAATTGCATTGCATAAGAGATCAAGGAAATAAATAACACAGAGTCAATGAAAAATTCTACTTTCTACTTACGGCAAAATGTTTATTGGATTCCTTTCAATGGATGATGGATTTCTCCTGCACTTGAAAGGCCGTCTTGTCGTATATTTATTGCTTCACGAATCATTGTCAATGGAAATGCCGTGTGAAACGGAAAATCGAATTCAAATAGGAAAAATTTTCGATAAATTCAGAAAACCTTAATAATAAATTAAATAAGTCACTTCCAAGTTGGTGATTAATATAAAACTGAATTGCTCTTTTTTTGCTTCTCCATTCAGTCGTTGTTAAACGTAATCTGACGCCGTAATGAACAGCAATGTTTGCATTAGCATCGGTGACAGAATTTGAAAACGAATTAGATTTCCACATAGATACCTTTTTATGATTTTCCTCTAAAAAAAATCATATCCTTTTCATACGAGTTTTAATCAAGCTTTAATTTTTATTAAGTTAGTTCGTTTACCCTCTCTCCCTAAAATTAAGTCGATAAATCTTAGTGACGTCTAAACGCCTTTCAGTTCATAAATAAAGATTTCACCATGCCTTGGATATTTATATTTAATAGAAAGAAAGTTGGTTTCATCACATATTCCAATGCCCCTTTCTTAATACAAATTAAACCTACATTAAAGGGAACCGTGTAATGAAATTATTCGATATACTTTTACTTTAACTTCCTTAATATTTTTGGTTCTGTAACTTAATTTTCTTAAAAGCCTTGGTAAACGTTACCTATAAACAAAATTGAAAGAAAGCCCTTCATGATGTTGTTTTGGTAAGAACAACTAATTCCATAAATCATTGGCTTTTCCAATTAGCTTTCACCATATTTTACTTTATCCCCCCCCCCCTCCTTTTTTTAAATTTAAGGCGAGGAAAAAACACAACAACAAAAAACACATAATGCGTATATTGATTAGGTATTTTGAACATCAATTTTCTTTACAATATTATAATTTTGAATAGAGATAGGTTTCAATTTGCCTAAATAGTATTAATAAATTCTAATTTTTGTCCTTTTTTTAAAACCAAAGTGACTTATTTAAACTGAGACAAAAGCTTTTGTTTATAATAGTTTTCTTTAAGTAAAATAAACATTATAACCTCTCTATGATTTTAATCAGTCTGTAACTTTTAAGTCTTATAATACATTCACATTTAATAAACCATAAAGGAATGACATAACCAAGTACCAAAAGGCTAAACTAATCGCAGTCACATAAACTATTTGAAACATGATTCCAAAATTTTTGATTTGCTTTTAAAAACCTTAAAACAGGTTCCAGTGATTCAAATTCGATAATTTACGAATTTTATAATTATTCTTATATATTCATTCATAGCATGTCGTAACTTGTTGTTTGATATGTTACATGCCCTATCTTAGCATTGAAAATTTCTAATGGTACCATAATGGTATCATTAGCACATGTACCAATTAATCACATTCGATCATCTTCGAACCTATTAATTACTTTTATATTTGTTCATGGCATGTCGTTACAAGTTGTTTCATATATTACATGGCATATCTTAACATTAAAATTTTTCAATGGTACCATAATTGTGTAATTTGAACTTGTACCACTGAATCAAATTCAACTGAATTAAATTCGAACGTTGAAATTATTCTTATGTATTCGTTCATGGCAGGTCGTTACGAGTCGTTTGATATATTACACGCCATATCTTAGCAATGAAAATTTCCAATGGTATTATAGTGGTATCATTAGCACAGTACCCTTGAATAAATATCGACCATCTTTTATATTCGTTCATAACATGTCATTCCAAGTTGTTTGATATATTTTATGTAATATTTTAGCATAGAAATTTTTTAATAGTACGAAAATTGTGTCATTAGCACAGGACCCCAGAATCCAAATCGACACATCTAACTTATTAATTACTCTTACATATTCCTTCATGATATGTCGTTACAAGTCGCTTCATATATTACATAATACATCTTAGCATTGGAAATTTCCAATGGTACCATAATGGTATCATTAAAATATGTACGAGGGTGAATCAAAAAGTAAGTTACACTCAGCACCATCTGTGGTCGAAGAGCGCCGACATCATGCGCCGTTTTTAAGGATGTTCCCGGTATGTCTAAAATTGCAACATGGCATGATCCCCGGTGTTCACGCGTTTACTGCGTCGCAAGAGTATTGTTGTCATGGCACAGCAACTGGTTGTACACTGCAACTTGGAGATCTCGCGGAACAATTCGTTTTTTTGTGGGCGAAAGGCTTAAATTGAACTGAAATCCATAAGGAAATTTGCAGTGTCTACGGGGATAATGTGATTTGTCGTCCTGCAATTGTGAAGTGGTGCCAGCAGTTCGAAAATGGGCGCTCAGATTTGACGGACGAATACCGCGCAGGAAGACCGTCCACGTCCAACACTCCCGAGCACATTGCCCGCGTTAATGAGATGATTCTGGATAATCGACGAATCAGAATTAAAGAAATCTCCAGAAGGCTTAGCGTTTCTTATGGGAGTGTGCACTCGATTATTCACGACGAGCTGTCAACTTTAAGTGAGAGGTGTGGCATCATTCACCATACAGCCATGATTTACCCCCATGTGACTATCATTTGTTCGGGAAAATGAAATCTGATCTGGGAGGAAAACATTTCCGCACTGATGACGACGTCAAAGACGCAGCTCTGACATGGTTGAGAAACGCTGGAGCGGATTTTTACCACAGTGGCATGGGGAAGTTAATTTCACGTTCAGACAAGTGTTTACAGTTGTTTATGTAGAAAAGTGAAATAAATGGTGCACGCTTCCTCAGAATGTGTGTGTATGGGATCTTAACTTACATCTGTTTTTACTATTTCAGAGTGTAACTTACTTTTTGATTCACCCTCGTACTACTGAAACAATTTCACTAGAAGTTCATGTTAGAGGATTCAGACATGCCACGGGTCCAGATTTTACTCTCATGGACGATAATGCATGTCCCGAAAGAGTTCTGATTGTGGAGGACTTTCTGCAAAGTGAGGATATTCAACGCATCTTGTGGCCAGCAAGATCTCCGGATATATGAACTCGATTGAGCATGCATGGGAGAAAACGTACATAATAACTTTTTATTCGCTCTTATTTTATCATTTCGAGTTGTTTGATATACTACTTGCTTTATTTTATCATTGAAAATTTTAGAGGGTGTCATAAGGATACCGTTAAAGTACATGCAATTGTATCGATTACGACCATCTTCAAAAAGTTTCATGCGCGGAACCATATTTATCAATTGACGAAAACAGTAATTAATAACCGCTTATAGCTCGTTGTTACGATTTGTTACTATATAATTGCTAGGTGGGGTCATAAAGGTACCATTTGTGCACGTGCCATTGAACGGATTTCGATCATATTTATGATTGGTTCGTGTCATGAACCATATTAATCGGTTGACGAAAACCGATTTTGAAAAACTTTCATAGCCTTCGAGTAGTTAGAGTTACGGACGGACAGACAGACAGACAGACAGAGAGACACGATTCCCCACACTGATATAATAAAGCACCTTTCGGTACTTAATAAATAAATTTGAATTATTTGCCCACTAAAATGGTTAGGCTGCTTTATTCCTCTTCTCTCGTGATGTGGAATTATTCACTAGATCATAATTGTAATTCTTTTTTACCTTTATCTTAAACTAGCTGATTACCCGCGGCTTCGCCTGCTATGATTAAAAGAAAAAAAAACAGTGCTATTAAATAGTAGCAATAATACGATTACATACAAAACTTTACGAAAATCAGCAAAATTGTTTTAAGAAAATTAAAAGATTATATAATAACAGAATATATTAACTCCAAAATTGTTCAAATATTGTAATTGGCAGTTATTTACAAAAAATTAATAAATGTTAGTTCTGCATAAGGACCATTATTTTGACATAGAATGTATTACTCGAATGCCTTTGGGTACACTATTTTTTGTCAGGCCATTAGGATCATAAAGAGATTGCCCTTGTGCTTTGTTAATCGTCATTGCGAAAACAAATCGCACAGGAAATTGTAACCTAGATAATAGTTGTCTGGGTGATAGTGGGCATAAAATTAGTGACAGTCTAGTACCATTGTATAATTTCGGAGAATCCAAATTTCTCAATATTATTACTGGCCCTACTTTCACATTGAACTTAATGTGGTGGCTTTCCAGGTGGGTTCCAATGAATTTAAAAAGTCTGTGAGTTAGTTTTCAGCTTGCTCCTGATCCATAATAGTGGCAATAGATTTATATGTAATGCAAGATCTTGGCAACTCTTGAAAAATGTCTTTTTATTTATATTCTCATTCTTTGGTGCAAGAATCGTACGTTCTCAAACCCACTGTCGGTCCTCAATTTTTGTGGTTATTTTAGGGAACACATTTTGTATAATTATTTCTCGCACTGACGACAACAGTATACAGAAATCAGGTGAGAGAGAAATTAAATACTGACGCAATTGTGGGTAATTTTTCATCTCCAAAACGGAGTAGTTGTTTATAAATTTTATGATTGTGGTCATCAAGAATACGCACCCTCATATTAGTAATTATTTTTTTGTGTGGACAAATTTCCAAATGGTAGATACTCTGAGGCAAGCACTGAGTTCATCTGCAGATGTTCATTGTGGAATAATTGGAAGGGTTTGGCAAAAATCTCCTCTAGAAAAACGACATCCCTCCCATTTTTTTCCAGATCTCTTAGGTTTCTCATTGTTAAATCTATAAGAATTTGTTACGTTGTACGATTGTTAAAAAGTTTGGACTGTAGCCAAAATCACGCAATAGAAGGGGCTTAACCAATACGGCCTAGAGAGAAAGCCTGCTCACGGAAAAATCATGCATTGTTACATCACCTACGGTAGGGAAAATTTCGGGCTTAATATTCGTAGAAATATGAGTAACAATACCCTAACGTGGGTGATGCAACACCTCCTAAAGAGAAGGCCTGCGGACAAAAGGGGTATACATTGTTACATGTAATAATATTGGGGTGTAAGCTTTCGATTTTGCTGTTACGGAAAAAATTATAGATGGTGTCTAGTAAAGTGTGTATACATTTTTTTGGCGGACTCTGTAAAAAATAAAAGATACATTGTATTCCCGCGCGAAAGACTTGCATCATTGTTGATGCTGCTTCACGGAACAATCGCAAAAGTCTTCATTAATAAAGCAAACGAGGCCAACGAGAGACAGGCCAGGGCACTCAAAAGTCACATGATCATCGGGGTCCGGGCAACCATTGTTTCCAACAAACGAAAAATTACTGATTGTTAAAATCCAAGATGGAGACAATGAAGGATGAATTGTTGGCCAGACCCCGATGATCATGTGACTTTTGAGTGCCCTGGCCCAACACCACCTCTACTCAAAGCCTGAGCGCGAAAATTTCATACATTGTTACATCATCATACGGAGTCATGTTTAATCGTATTTCTACCAATAATAAGCCCTAAATTATGACTCCGCATGATGATGTAACAATGTATGAAATTTTCGCGCTCAGCTTTGAGTAGATGTGGTGTTGCCTGGCCTGTCTCTTGTTGGCCTCGTAAAGCAAATGACGACGTCACAAATCGTTAAAAAAAAATAAAAGATACGCTGTATTCACGTGCGAAAGACTTGCAGTCATTATAGATGCTGCTTCATGGAACAATCGCAAAAATCTTCATTAACAAAGCAAACGTCACAATTTTTTAAGGCTGGCAAAAATCTCATTCAGCTTCAGGTAAGTTGAATTTTTTAAAAAAATAAACTACAATGGAAAGGAAGAAAGAAAATATAAAATCCTTTCTTAGCGAGCACCTAGAAGCCAAGAGAAATATACTTGACAAATTTCAAGTTTGTAGGCTTCATAGTTCTGGAGATTTCGTGATGAATGAATGAATGAATGAGTGTATACATTTTTCGCTCTTTCTTTTATACAGGGTGTCCGGAAATAAATGGTAAATATTCATACACGTGAG